>PVKU01005867.1:0-114911 GCA_004027475.1 Anoura caudifer | reverse complement strand
TAAGATAAGGTCAAGTTCAAGGAGTTCATCATCACCAAGCCCTTATTATATGAAATGTTAAAGGGACTTATCTAAGAAAAAGAAGATAAAAAATATGAACAGTAAAAAGACAGCAAACTCCCAGGTATTAACAACCAGACCTAAAACAAAAGCCAACTAAGCAAACCACTACAACAGGAGCAGAAACACAGAAATGGAGATCACATGGAGGGTTAGCAATGGGGGAGTGAGAAGAGGAGAGAGGGGGACAAGGTACATAGAACAAGTAGCATAGATGGTAGGTAGAAAATAGACAGGGGGAGGGCAACAATAGTGTGGGAAATGTAGAAGCTAAAGAACTTATGACACATGGGCATGAACTAAAGGGGGGAATGTGGGTGGGAGGGGGTGTGCAGGGTGGAGGGTAATGAAGGGGGGAAAATGGGACAACTGTAATAGCATAATCAATAAAATATAATTTTTTAAAAAAACCACCAGTTTGATGAAGACTAAAAAGAGGTCATGTGACTTTGGGGGTTAGAGGTGGAATCTCAGTAGGATGGTGGGGACAGACACTGTGGGCTGATGAGCAAATCTTAATACTGTTTCAATTAATTTGGAGGTGAGATACAAGAGTGGCAGTTTAAAAGCTAGATAAAATGAGAAAAAAGATTATTTTCTTCTTTTGTACTAAAAATGTCTTAAATTTGTTTGTAAGTAGAGGAGGAGGAATTGACTGCAAAGAGGGTACTGAAAACCCAATAAGCAGAGTGAAACAAGACCACAGAAAAGAGAGGTACCCAATCTGCATCGAAGCGTGAAGAGTGTGGAAACTAGCTCCTAGGGTGTGGTGAAGTTTAACATCTGCTGCTGAGAGTGGCTTTACCGGGGAGTTGTCTCATGTGACTGAACCCTACAGAGCCATTTGGGTTGGAATCCTACTGAAAACTCACAGGAAGAGGTGCCCACATGTGATCCTATGAGTAGCTCTTAATGAGCAACATGTAAAAATGTTACAGTAGGAGAGGTCGGACCGTCTAAATGAGCTCAGGGGCTATACTCTCACTCACAGAGAAAACTGGAAAACCACAGTCAGAAACAGGTATAAATCAAAAGATTTTAAACCAGACATCAGCCCTGATTTATCTGCCGAAAGACATTCAACTTTCTGCTTTTCTACAGAACTTTCTACTTTGCATAATAGACAAAAGGCATAGAGAATTTCAAGAACTACAAAAATCTCAACAGAACAGTAAACCTTATTATTAGACAAAAAAATAAAATGTTTAAATATAAAGACTTACTGCTGACTCCACTTGAACTTCTCAACCTGTTGAAAAATTAAAGTCATTTAGATCATGTTTTACATGTTTCAGTGATCAAAGAAGGAAAAGTATGTGAAACAGAGATAATACAGAGTCTATACATAGATGTATGCATGTGCGTATACATTTTGTTGAAATAAAATGTCAGTTACCTTTCGCCCCTATCTTTATCAATGGAGAAATAGTTTATAATTATTTTTTCTTAGGAAAATGAGCAGCCAATATACATGTAATTCATTTACTAGGTATGCCCTAACCTAACTGAAAAGCAGTTGTGGTTTTGGTTTTCGTTAGCTATGTAATCACACAACATATATAAGATTTAACTGTGCTTGTATTGTTCTGGATCAATTGAACCAAAGGGTTCCTGAACTGTGGAAAGCAGATGCCTACAAATGAGTCTGTGAATGTCTCCAGACAAGCTTACAAATCAGTTTCATTAGCGCACATGGCCCCTAAATGTTCACAGGCTGAAATTAGCTCTCTTTAAATTGTTACTTGCCCTGCTCAAGTGCGCAAGTGGCCACTGGCAAGTCGAGTAAATGCATTCAAAGAATATCTCCAGTATTAAGGTCCTTGGGGAAGAAAGTACAATTACAATTATTGTTTAATTTCATGCTGCAATAACCCACTGCTCTGCGTGAGCACAAACTACAGAAACTTAGGGAGAAGAAAGTCATGTGTGCTTTAAGTCCAGAGGCAGCTTGCACAGAGACGGTAACAGGAGCTCCAGAAAAAAGGTCATCTGCAACGGAGGAGACTGCAAACTGAAAGTCACCTTCCACCTGCTCCTACCACTGGCCCTTGGTAGACTAGATGGTTTTCAATTCTGCTCCTGTGGATAGTGAATCTGATGACATAACTGGAAAACACTACAAACAAAATAAAATGATCTTTGCTTTTTTGTTTTAAAATATTATTTCTCTAAATAAATAAAATTGCAGGCTACTCAAGTCTACAACCATATGAGTCCTCCATCTCCTCTCTCTCCCCCCACCCCCATCTTTCTTTCTCTCTCTGTCTCCATACTTCTCAAAGAGTTACTGCATTGACAAACACTTAGGATATTACTGAGAAACAAAAAATAAAAAAGATCAACCTCATAAACAAAAAAGGAAAAAATTAAACAATAATTTTTCTTAAAACTACAAAAATCAGGTGTTTAGTCTCAGTCTTTTGCTTTAAGCAAGACAGCTTCATTTCTACTCTTTGGTGCATATTTCACAACCTTATCAAAAAGGATGATATTCATTATTCTATGTGTGCTTTGGCATAAAAAGACAAAAGGTTTATTTGCCATAGTAGTACTATATTCTTAAAAGGTACTGAGATGAGATCTTATAGCCAGTAACAGGAAAACTTGGAGAATAAATGATTTTCATTTTTTGCTAACAAAAAAAATATTATCACTGGACAAACACTATTTTTTCTCCTTTTCTGATCAAATAAACCTATGTTCCCAGTCAGGTTAAACAAACAAAAGAGAAACCAAAGATGCTGAAGACAGACATTCCGAAATACTCACGGGGTGATCCTATTAGGGTCAGCGCTCCAGGAATTCCACCAAGAGTTTCTACTCTGATCCTGAGCAGAAGGGAAAGGTCATGACATGTTCACCCAACACTCCCCCAGCCCCAGCTCCCAGTAACATGCTTGCAAAACACACTCCTTGGACCGGAAAGCCCTTTTGCTCCCCTTCCTGTAGCTCACTATCGCTCTTGTACTACACACACGAAACCTCAGCTACAAAGATGCATAACGTTAGCACAAAATATGGGTAACTCAATCTGTTGTTGACAGACTTTAGCAGAATAAAATTACTTTTATGGTGTCGGCGAAGAGAAAATGTAATAGATGAAGGTTTTTACAGAAATGAGAGTGAACATCTAAAATCAGTTAATGACATGAGAGAAGAGATGAAGGTCAGCGCTGACGAGAAACATCAGTCATTACATCCTACGTCCTGTCTTCAGTAGGTTACTGTTTCAGCTGATTATTGAGAATACCTTACCCTGAAATTATATCATTCTATTTCCTGTTAGGATTCAACTATTATTTCTTAAAACTTAGTACACTCCGGGCATTACTCTAGGCATTTTTGCTGGTGTTATTTGTGTTACCCACTAGCCATAATCTCATAAGAATGCATTAGCCCCATTGTAGAGAGAGCGCTACTGAAGCCCACAGGTTAATTGACGTACATAGCTTTGCAATGTACAAAGTGGCAGAGCCAGGATCTGACAGGGCAGACAGGTCCTTGCCTCCAATTACCTTCAGGTAATCTTACATTTTACTATCAAAACCTTTCACAGGTTACAGTCCTATGAGAACATCTGAGGTCATTAGAATACATTCATTCGGATAATGTGCATAGAGATAATGTTCAAACAAACCAAAATTAGATTTCTTGAGTTAGTCTAGCTAGATCACACTTCAACCTGGGGAGGAAAGCGGGCATATTTTGTAGATGGTAAGAAAGAGAGACTGCAAAATAGGAGCGCCTCCGCGTTGGAGAAACGCAGAGGGTCTTTTGCCCTGCAGTGCCCGCATCCCCTCCAACACATCTGCAGAGAGGTCTGCTCGGCCTGTTTGACTAACCACGCTAAGTGAGGAACTTAGTACTTTCACAAATAAACCATTCCATCCCTGGAAAGCTCCACTTGCTAAAAATTCCTCCTCAGATTGGGCTGAAATCTGTCTCCCAGTTGCTTCTACATGTTGATTCTAGCTGTACCACTTAAAGGCGTATTGAAAATACCTTATTTTACTTCCAAGTGGCAGCTTTCATATATTTGAAAACACTTTAAAAAATTCCTGAGTTCTTTTTCTCTTTCATGCTAAAAATGTGCAGGGTAAATTATTGGGTAACTAGACAAACTGCATAAAGAAGAACCAAGAAAGCATCCAGTGTGGAGATGGGAGAGAAAAAAAAACTGAGCAAATATTAAAGCAAAGATTTAAATAGAAGACGTAGAAGCCAATTAAGAGACATAAAGCTAAAAAGGACAGTCAAGGAGTTACGTGGTATGCACGAATGCTTACTTTACAAAGTATCAAATAAAAGGTTTTCACCTTGTGAGACTGCTTTAGATAATCGCTGACTTGTACAGCATGCCGTTCAATTTCTTTAGTTTTCATTTTCTGATACATACTAGGTTCCAGGCCTTAAGAAGAAAAAAATTAGACAATGCATGAAAATGTGTTGCATTCAAACCCAGTTCCCAAATAAAAAGATCTGAACACACTGTATCAGTCTAAATTTGAAAATAGTTTTTTTTTTCTCTTTTGAGCAAGTTTCACCTGGATTCTTTTTTCCTTATTTTTCTCAAGTGGCTGAAAGCTATATATCCTATTTCTATTCTTCAATAGTTACCTTGACATTTATGACATTTATACTTCTCTATCAAAGTCAAGAATTAAATTATCTGTACCTGTCCTCCTATAAACACCACCTTCTGCATGCCTTTTCCGCTCACCTTCCCCTGCACCCTTCTGCCCATGCTTTATTTAAAATATGTGAAATTTTAGTTCCAAATTGTCGAGAATCCCCGCTTAACAGCTCTATCAAGCATCTTAGTGAGCTATGTAAAAATAAATAAATAGATAGATAAATAAATAATTTTAAAAAGACAAAAGAACAGAAACAAAAGACAGAAAGAAATGCCAGCAAATGGATTTAAGTTTTAAACTTTTCTTCAAAAGGATGATGAGAATCATTATTGTTATTTTTTTTATACTTGGCATCTACAGAGTCACTGGCATGTAGTGATTGGATTATTTCTGAGAATAAGACTTATTAAGAGTCCCTGACTGAACACAGGAGATAACAGTTGTTTTCCTAGTGATTTTGTGCTGGGGGAAAAAAGTATACAAGAAATATGAAAAACCTATTAGAAAATCACAAAATTTCATATATGTTATTTGCTGTAATATTATAAAATTATGATAATATGGTTGCAGTAATAGCAGAGTACTATAATTAAAATTAAATACCTATAAAAAAGCTAAAGATATACTTTTCCTCTTCATTGTTAACTTCCTCAGAACTTTGATTTAAAGAGGGCTACCTGACGGCATCTCTCCGCCCTCAAACTTTTATTTATTTTTAAATGATTTTTCAATTAACTCAACTTGGACAGGATTCAAAAAAAAAAAAAAAATAGGATTCTCAACTCCCGATATGTTTCAGACACTGGGCCTCCTCGCCTCCTCCGGTTGGCCAGGCACCTGGCCTATTGCCTTAGGTCCTCTCTCTCCTCTGACCGTCCGACTTAATGAGACTCCTTCCCAGGGCCCTCCTGCCACCCCTACCCTTCTCTGTTTGAAACTCATAGGAAGGAACTTAAATGATTTGAAGGGGAGGGGAGGGGTGAGATGGGTGACGCTGGTCAGGCAACACAAACGTCCAGCTGTAGGGTAAGAAAGCCCGGGAGGTAGAACAGACGGTGGTGACTCCAGCTAGCGCTGCTGTGCTGCACGTTGGAAAGCTGCTAAGAGAGTGAGTCTTAAAAGGTCTCCTCATAAGGAAAAAAAGTTGTTTCTGTGGGATGATGAATGTTAACTGAACTCGCGGTCATTATTTTATAATATATATCAAATCATTAAATTACGTTGTACACCTAAAAGTAATACAATGTTACATGCCAATTAGATCTCAATTTAAAAAGAACGTAATTGAAGGAAGAATTACCTAAATATCAGAGAATTTATTAAAACATATATAATATATACATAATATAAATATACATTGATAAAATGAATACATTCATAATTGGTCCTAGAATTGTATCTTTAGGTATGGGGTTTGATTTATTCAAAATTATGGGCTCTGGTAAACTGTGTGATTTAAGGCAAGACGATTAAGCTCTCAAGCCGTATCTGTAAATTGAGGCTGTTCTGAATAATTTAATTTTGAATGTCTCTTTCCACTTACCAGCCCACTTGACTGTCAGTGGTTTAACAGACAATTGAGTACTTTTTAAAATATAAATCAGGGTTTCTCAAGCTTGACATTGACATTCTGTAGCAAGCCTACAGAAGCTTTAAAGAAGCGTAACAGTACGGTTTTCATACACTGTCCATTTGTACCTTAAGTTTGTTGTTTCAAATCTTCCTGAGTGCTTAATCACATGGTCTCTTCTTCTTAAAAATTAGTAAATTCACTTGTTATCCAATGCAAGAGATTCAAACTTGTGACTGCCGCTCTCAATTCTTTTCATAGCCTGCCCTAATTTTACCAGTCCAGGCTTATCTCACTTCCTATGCCTAGATCATAGTCTGCATTCCTAGCTAGTCGGCCCATCTTCTATACCCAACACACACCATTATTATTAAGCTCAAGGGATATTTGCCCATGGAATAAACATTATTTGTGAGCAGTAGTACACAGCCAGCTACAACTCAATCCATGGAGCTCTTTGGAAGTGTCCATACTAATGTCACATGAACCGAAGACTGTAAAATAAGACACTCCCCCATAAATCAGACTTAATGAACCCTGGGCCAGGTTCCACAGCTCTGAATTAAAAAGGCTATCTAAATCTTAATTTTTCTTTTCTAGATTATGACAACTACTTCATTAAACACATGGAAATTTTGTCCTTTTCAAAAAACTTTTAAAAAGGAAAAAGGCTATTTCCCTCAAGGGTGTTGCCACCCTCTCACTCCCTTTTCTCCCCCTGACACAACTTCAGAGACCCCTGTGGTCTAAAGACCAGCGCTTGAGGGGACTCTGCCAGGGGCCTTGGGATCCAGGAGCGCACACTGTCACGTACTTAACTGACTAAATCTGGACACTGTCAGCCAGTTCTCGCTGCTCCTCTCTCCTTCAGAGATGGTATTTTCTCCCGGCTCTGAATTCGACTGGTCACTTTGAAAGCAGGCATCGATCGTTATGACCTGGAGAGAAAGACACTCAGTGGAAAACAGTGACAGGAATCTGAAAACACTGTCACATGAACAGAGGGACCGTGGCAAAGAGCTCTGGTGGTTAACACTGCTGCACATTAGAACGAAAGGGAGCCATGAACTCCCAGGACTCACGCTGACAGCTCACGAGCACGCGTGCGACTTTTCTAATCGCCATCATGATGGAGAACCGGGGTGGAAAGCAGTTTCTCAAATACAGGTGTGCTTCAGAACCACCCAGGGCGGTGTTACACCACAGATCCCTGGTCCCGCCCCCCACAGTCCGTGATGCCACAGCTCTGGGGGAGGGAAAACGTGAATCTCAAGTAAGTTCCCATGCTTATAGGAGACCACAACTTGAGAACGAGCGATATAGAGGGGAAAAAAGCACAAGGCTTGGTCCAAAAGAACTTGTGTTGAAATTCTCATTCCGACACTTAGAAGCTACATGAACTTGGGCAAACCACTTAATGTCTATGAGCTCCATTCCCTTTATCATTAAAATAATAGACAGCCAACAATAATGGTGTCCTATATAATTCCCAGGGACAGAGAAGAAATGGGCTAAATTGATAAACCACAAAGCAATAAGTACCATATTTTTTGAAGTATCTATTTTATTTTTTTATAGTTTATTTATTTATTTTTAGAGAGAGGGGAAGGAAAGGAGAGAGAGAAAGAAACATCAGTGTGTGGTTGCCTCTCACATACCCGCCCTGGGAACCTGGCCTGCAACCCAGGCATGTGCCCTGACTGGGAATCAAACCAGTGACTGTTTGAGTCACAGGCTTGCGCCTCAGTCCACTGAGCTACACCAGCCAGGGCAGCAATAAGTACTATATTTTTTGGACCATAAGACACACCTAGGTTTTAAAGGAGGAAAATAGGGAAAATAAGTTTGAAGCAAAAAATGTGGTAAAATATTTAATAACAAATAACATAATATTTCACCAATGTAAATGTAAACAGAACCTCAACAGCAGCATTAACAACCATTATTCCTCCCAATTTAGGGGTGGGGGTGTGTCTTATAGTCCGAAAAATATGGTAAATACAAGTTATTAGTACTTGAACTCGGTTGCATTTCGTAGTTGAAATCTGGCCATTTTTGACTATCTCAAAAACAGAATAAATCTTGACTATTTCAAAAAAAGAATAAATCTACTTTAATTTATATTTTTATGGGATTCCAGCAACTTATGGTATTTTCTCTAAAAGAGACTTCTTTATCAAGCTAAATCTCTTCCCCAAAAGGTGATTTCACATCATATTTTCAATATTTATCTCTTTTCTTCAACCACTCATTCTAAACAGAGCTTATGGGTTTGGTCTCGGCTGGGGCGCATGCATATGGGAGGCAACCAATTGATATTTCTCCTTCACATTGATGTTTTCCTCCCTCTCTTTTTTCCCTCCCTTCCTTTCTTAATAAATAAATATGCAACGAGATCACAGGGGTGGAAAGTGCAGCATAAGGAATAGTGTCAATAATATTATAATAACTGTGTGTGGTGCCAGGTGGGTACTGAAAATATTGGGAGGAACACTTTGTAAAGTATATGATTGTCTAACCACTATGTACACCTGAAACTTATAAAAAACAATATTGAATGTAAACTGTAATTAAAAAATAAAATAAAAAAATAAAAGTAATAATACCAAAAAATGCATTGAGATTATTATATGAAAAAATATATGTAGCCTTGGCTGGTGTAGCTCAGTGGATTGAGCAAGGGCTGAGAACCAAAGGGTCACTGGTTCGATTCCCAGTCAGGGCACATGCCTGGGTTGCGGGCCAGGTCCCCAGTGGGGGCCATATGAGAGTCAACCACACATTGATGTTTCTCTCCCTCTGATTCTCCCTCCCTTCTCCTCCCTTTAAAAATAAATAAATAAAAATCTTTAAGAAAAAATTATGTAGAATAGAAAAATGAAGCAGGGCATGAAGATCATGAAAGGTGAAGTCTTAGAATAGCTAACTCAGATCTACAGCTTCCTAACAACAAATAAAAAGATTTACCAAATGAAAGTAAAAACATAACACATCAGAATTTATAGGATATCACTAAAACAATGATTACAGAGAATTTTATAGCACTAAATGCCTGTACTGGAAAAGAAGAAATTCTCAAATCAATAACCAAAGTTTCTACCTGAACAAACTACAAAAAGAGAAAAATTAAACCCAAAGTAAACAAAACAGAAGAAACAATAAAGAGCAAGAATCAGTGAAGGAGAATCCAGAGAAAAATCAATGAAACCAAGAGTTGATTCTTTGAAAAAAATCAATAAAACAGAGAAACTGTAGCCAAACTGATCATGAGACCAAAAAAAAAACCCACAAACTTAAAAATATCAGGAATGCGCAAAGTGATGTCACTACAGATCCCACACACAGTAAAAGGATACGATGAATACTATCAACACTTCACACCAATAAATTCAACAACTTAGGTAAAGTGGACAGATTTTTTGAAAGATACAAATAAAGCCCACTCAAAAAGAATCAGATAACTTGAACCTCCTTACAGAAATGGAATTTGTTGGTTAAAACTTTCCTGCAAAGATGATTTCATTGATTAATTCTACTACATAATTAAGGTTGAAATCATATCAATTCTCTACAAACTCACTCAGAAAACTGAAGGGGGAACACTGCCCAACTCAGTCAGTAAAGCTAGAACCTTCCTGATACCAAAACTGGACAAACACATTATAAGAAAAGAGATCTAAGGACAAATATTCCTCCAGAATACAGATGCAAAAAGTCTTATCAAGATTTCAGCAAAATGAATAGTGTGTAAAAAAGATAATACCTCATGACCAGGTGGGGTTCACACCAGAAAGACTGATTTAATATTCTAAACATTAATTCTAACATTGTGAAATTGATTAATATAAATCATTATATTAATACAATAAAAGGGAAAAATCATCTGATCATAGAAGTAGGTGCAAAAAAAGCATTTGACAAATGCCAACTTCCATTAATGATAAAAATTCTTAAAAACAAGAGATAGAAAGCAAGTTCTTCAACCTGATACAGGACATCTACATAAAAACCTATAGCTCAAATCATACTTCCTGGTAAAAGACTAGTAAATGCTTTTCTCCTAAGAGCAGAAACAAGGAAAGAATATCTGCTCTCACCATTTCTACTCAGTATTGTATTAGAGGTTCTGGTCAGTGTAACCAGGCAAGAAAAAAAAATAAAACACATCCAGATTTGAAAGGTAAAAGTAAAGCTATCTTCATTTGTAGAAAACGATACTGATTTCAATACATGATTTCAACACTTACTAGAAAATAATGTTATGATATTTGAGCTAGTATGACATTGGAATAAATAGATAAAAAAAAAAAAAAAAAAAGAATAGAGCCCAGAAACAGATTCACATATATTATGGATCTACATGGTCAATTAATTTTTGTTCAATTAATTTCCAAAAATGTGCAATAATTTCCTATTATAACTGTGGACTCTGAGAAAGAAGATACCTACTATAAATCATTTCTGGTGGCTAACTGGGCTCAAATTTTAGAAACGGCCTCTCCACCATTTCTCCACAGGGGCCTCTCACACAAACCATGCTTCAGGAGGAAGCCTGCATTAAACAGCCTACCTGCTGCACTGAACTGCCTTCCTGCTCTGTGTTCCTGGCATCTGAGCCAGCCTTTGTAAGAGTTCCTGGAATTGTATTTCAACCAATAGGGCTGAAGTTTTCCCCATCCAATTAGACCTGCACGGCTATAGCCCCCAGCAGCATCTTCACCAACTAATCAGACCAGCTTTATTCTGACCAGTCAAAATAGCGCTTTTTGGACCTTTAAACCATGAGGATTTAGAGTCCTCATTTGTGTGAGGACAGACCAATCAGGGACCAGGGGCAGGGACTTCTGTCTAAGTCAGCTCCCCTCTGGCTCAGAGAACACACTTTCCCTTTTCACTGAAGACCGCACTTCCTCTGCTGAAGCTGAAATACCCAAGATGTCTTGCCAGAGCAAAGCAGAGCAGAGCAGACCAGCATAGGAGCACAGTGGCCGGGAGCAGAGTGGACCGGAGCAGAGCAGAGCTGTCTAGCCAGAAAGGGGCCTCACCCCAGAGCCTCCTCACACTCATGCTGTTCCATAGCCATGCTGCTTCATAACTGAGCTGTTTGCACTGAATGATGTTCTCTTCTTCACCGCGCCCCAAATTGGGAATTCCTGCTGGCCTCAAGTTGGTGCCAACAACCATAGATTGACATAACTCAATAGGAAAAAGATCGATCAACTTTTTACCAAAAAAAAAAAAAAAAAGTAGAAAAATGTGCTATCGGTATTTAAGGAAGGAAAGAACCTCAAACGTTACCTATATCACCATGCACAAAAATTAACTCAAAATGAGTGCTAGGTCTAAATCTAAGAGCAAAAACTATAAAACTCCAAGAAGAAAACAAAAGAGAAACTTAAGGATCTTGAGTTTGGAAAAATTTCTTAAATATCATATAAAAAGCATATCAATAAAAATCAAACATTGGATTTCATCAAAATAATAATGTATATACTTCAAAGGACATTTATGAAAGTAAAAGGCAAGCCACTGACTGAGAGAAAATATTTTCAAAACATAATATCCAACAATGGGTTTAAATGTAAAATATGGTAAAAAAAAAAAATCTTTCAACTTTGTAACAGCCCAATTTTTTTAATGGACAAAAGATTTGACCAGGCATGTTACCAAAAAAATACATGGGTGGCAAATAAGCACATAAAAAGATACCTAGGAGCTCTAGTTACTACGAATGCAAATCAGGCCACCACTAGATACCGCTGCACACCCGCAGACCCGGCTAAAACTGAAAGGCCTGAGCTCGCTGAGGATTGGCTGGGATGCAGGTCGCTGGGCTGCTTGTGAACTACTGATCAGACTGGTGGGAATGCGAAATGATACGACCACTTCAGAAAGCAGTTTGGAAGTTTCTTCCAAAATGAAACAACTGCTTACAATACGACTCTGACATTCCACTCCTAAATATGTACCAGAGGGAAACTGAAACTTATACCCCACGAAGGTTTGTGCTTAAACATTCACAACAGCTTTGTCTGGAACTGCCAAAAACTGAAAAGAAGACAAATCGCCTTCGACATGCGAGCTGAGAAATGAATTGTGGCATATCCAGTCCAATGACTCTCAAATTTCTATCTTCACAACATTAATTTGTGGATGTGACACCTTAGAATAAAGAGAAAACAAGTAAGGTTGGCTACTCCCTCAACTGCCCAAAACAGAAGATACCTACTGGCACCTGCAGTCCTTGAGTTTTCTTCTTTCTCTTGGATGATCTCCTGTCCTTGGTTAGCATTTTTGCTTTGGTCCATGCTGACTGCCCTACCTCTGAAGATCCTGAAAAGTCTGTAAGGGACATGGGTTACATGAGAAAGTTGAAGATGGCAGGGGGAACTATTTTGTTTTATTGAAAGCATGAGAGAATAGGGAGAATGAGAATACAGTTAAAAGTCGCAGACTTTAAAAAAATAGTAGCAATGCGAAGAATTTAATGCCATTTTTTAAAAGCGTTTACTTCTTACTTTTAATCTTACAGATCTTCAATTTCTCCTCCTTGTGGAATTTCAAACTCTGACTCCTAATGCAGGGCCTGTCTCTGCGGAGAGGATTGATCCAAAAGGGTGTGCTTGGCTGAAGCCCTGGTCCCACCTCTGAGCCATCACTGCTCTGGGCCAGAGCTGTTGAATTATCAGAGAGGGATCTGCCCCGGATCTGCCTCCGGCATTGCCCACTCTCCTTGGACTTACTGTTACAAGTGGAAGCCAAGCAGGTTCGCCACTTTTTCTTGACACTAAACACACCAGTTTCATCACCTTCTGAAAATGCCCAGTTCACATATCCACCTCCAGTGTGCATGCTCTCAGCTTGGCAAGGTAGGGAAGACACTTTTATGGGTACAGGTGTGCAAAGCAAAGTGTTCAGAACTTGCTCTCCCCTCTCTTGTCTGGCTGGTATTTGAACAATCAGCTCATGCTGCTCCTTGTGTTCAGCTACTGAGCCCTGGGCTGAGATGCCTGGGGTCTGCCGAGTCAGATGGGCAGGGACTCCATTCTGAGTGACCGGTTCAGTTGCCTGCACACCTGTACCTGTTTCCACAGATAGTCTAGACAGAGGCAAGTCAATTTCTGCAGAAAAAGGAACTTGCTTTAGATAAGAAGGGACCAGAAGAAACTGGCCATACTTTGGGTGTGCTTGCCTGCCAAAGCAAGTGGCAGCTATACCATTTTCTGTTTCTTGCTCTTCCTGGTTATGTGTTACATTTGAAGTCTCTCTCTGACTGTCTGTCTTCTCAACAAGGGGCCCCCTCTGCACTCTCGGGGGATGCCAACCTCTGGCCAGGGTCCGCAGCAAAGAAGGAGGCACACTGTAGTACTGGAATTTCTTCTCCCCAGACACCTCCAGGCTGCCTAGAACCTCTGCACAGATGACATTGTTCCAGCTGTGAGGAAGTTTTCTGCAAGTAGAAAGCTTTCTGTTGGCCCGAAGAGCCTCATCCTCTTGTATGGTGTCAACAGCAGAAAGGACATTTAAGGCATCCACTGTTAGGGCAGAGAGGTCTTGCAGGTGTCCCACCTGGCTGTCCAAAGACAGTAAAGAGTCTTTTATAAAAGATACCTTTTCATTCATTTCTTTCATTTGGAAGTACATCTCCGTAACCCTAATAGTGAAGGGAGGAAGAAAACCAAAAAACACATTAAGCCAATGGGAATTTGCCTTAATCTTTTCCTGTCCCTTTTCCATCCTTATGTGGCTCCTCAAACTAAGTTGGTTCCTGAGTTAGGTATGTCTTCTGCCATCTTCTGCCTCCAATATATACCTTTATTCCAGCTGATGTCACCCATTGCTACAATTTCCACTATCACCCCAATGCAGAAAAACTACAAATCTACATTAGCCATTATTTCTAATATTTCAGAGCCATAGTTCCAGCTTCCTGTTAGTTACCCCTCAAATCATGTCACCAATCAACCCATTTGTCTTAACCTATATATTCATTAATTTGTATAACAAACACTTGGACATCTCCTATTGGCAATTGGAGATATCCAACTATTATTCTGGTAAGGAAAGGAGAGCCTAAGAAAAAAAACAGAATGATAGGAACAGCATCAATAAACAAATATGCCATTTTTTAAAAGATTTTATAGATCTTTAAAAGAAATTCCTAACCTACAGTTCAAATAGGCTTTCCAAGTTTCAAATGAAACATACTTTAAGAGATCTACATTCAGAAAAAACCTTAAGCAAATTTTTAAAAATTATTTTGAATAATTTAATCCAACATTATGATGCACAGCTACTGTTTATGTCAAAAAAAATCTTTGCTATATAAGTATAGAACTAAATTGCAAGTAGAGTCAAATTAAATGTAACAATTGATTTCATTTAGAGAGAGACAAAGAAAGAGAATATTGATTAATATTTATCTGTACATATCTCTGTAAATATCTCAGTTTGGGGATGGGTTTTGTTTTGTGTTTGCCAAAAGAGAAATGTTCAAGTCCTCACCCACCCACCCCCCCAGTGCTCCCAGAACGTGACCTTATTTGGAAAAATTAGGTCTTTACAGTGGTAATCAAGTTAAAATGAGGTCATTAGGGTGGGCCCTAAGTCAATATGTCCAGTGTCCTTATAAAAAGGAAAAATTTGGATACAGAAGAAAGATGATCTAAAGATACACAGGAAGAAGACTGCCCCATGCCTGAAATAATGCATCCACAAAACCAAGACAGCAAGGATTTATAACAAACACTTAGGAGCTGGAAGAGGTAAGCTCCCCTAAAGCCATCAGAAAGAGCATGGCCCTGCCAACACCTTGATTTCGGACTTCTAACCTCCAGAACTATGAGACAATAAATTTCTGTTCTTACGAGACCCCAAGGTTTTGATACTCTGTATGGCAACCTTAGGAAACTAATACAGTTGTCTAAGCCTAATAATGAATAGAATAAATTACAACATATATCAGATGTGGTTGCACAAAAACAAACTCATACACATAAAAATATCATACAAAATTCTAGAACACAAAAATTAGCTGGAACTTATTCTAACAAGTATGATGAAGTAATTGTATCCCTTAATAAATCAAAAGCTTTTACAAATTGTTGTGAAAAAAGTTACAAAGGCTGCAAAGGACATGAACAGACAATTCACAAAAGATAAAATACAAAAGATAAGGAAACGGTAAAATATTCAACGGCATGGGGTGAGCAGACAAGGATGCAACATCGGAGCATTCAATTAGGCAACACACATAAAGAATTTCACTACTTTAAAGTACACATATACTCTTTACACTATGAGATAAAATATTATGCAGCTATTAAAATCATATTTACATTGTTGATATTAATTTTCTTTGGCTATTCTGATGGTAAGGGTGAGGATGTAGATACCTGTTATGTTCTGAATTATATATTTTTAAATATGGTATAAAAATCTTTGTAAGTAGAAAAACAAAAGTTAAAAGTATGTTTATGAAGAGTATTTAATTATTTGAAGAAGTGTTTTGATGTATAATGTGGAAGGAGAGATAAAATACAAACCTGTGGGGGGTGGAAATGGGAGGGAAAGGGGAGGGCTGGGGCGGTGGGCTGGGATGGGAGTAGAAGACAGAAAACTGTACAAGAACAACAATTAAAATAAAATTAAAAAAAGAAAAAATACAAACCTGTATAATTTTAACTAAAAATATATAAAAGACTAAATGGAAAAAAAGACCAAAATTTTCACAGTGGACTCAGGCTTATGACCTTGTTCTTTCTTTTTTCCCTTGTTTTATTCTTTTATTTGGAGGAGAGACTAAACTTTGCGATTTCTCAATAATAAAAATCTTTGAGCAATAGGAATAAAGTAAAAAAGCAGCAAGAGAGGTCATCTAACCAACAGTCTCATGGCTGATGCAACAGATGCAGAAATTAAAAGTGATCTCCCGTCTTACTCGGGAACTGGGAGAAGCGGGATCACACCATGAAGAGCTGTGCAAGCGTGCCCCCCAAAGAGCGTTAGACACCCCCTCTCCTGAGCGCCCCTCAAGTCACCTGGTTGAGAAATCTCCCACTTCTTCTTTCTGGGAGCTTTTCACAAACCAAGTAACAAAGAGGGTGGCATTTCCCATTTTATTACAGTCTAGATGAGTGGAACCTTCTCTTTCTTATGCCTGCTATAGAATTCAACTTCTATAACTCAATAGAGGCTTAATAATAAATGCTTCCTGACCTTCTGGAACCTGCAAAACTAGAATTAACAAAGCTAATGAGGGAAAGAGCACAAAATATATGCATATTCCCTTCCAAATATGCTTAATTAGAGCCTCTCCGTCCAGTGCACTGTTTCATCTAATTCAAAAACAGTATGGTCCGAACGGCAGTAATGGAGACTCATTAAGTTCCATTAGCAGCAGTCACGTCGCAGGGACACAATAGAAGCCAGCGACTATTCACAGCAACAGGTAGCGTGCCACAATGGAGACCGCTAGACAAATAACCTGGTCATCTGCAGATCGGGTCCTCTTGCTTTTATAGGCACTTATTTTCTAAAGCATTATGCTCTGTGAAACATACTTTAATTATATTCCTCAACCGCAAACTACATTAATCCATCCTTTCAGCCATTCTGACACGTAAAACACATTCTTATCATTTTAGTTCCCCCCTGTGCAAGGTTTGAGGGTGGAGGTAAGACCAGGATGGTTATTGTTTCATTGTGGGCCTTTGGACAAGGTATTTTCAAATGAGATTATAACAAGTATAATTATGATCATCACGACAATTATAATAGTCACTGAGCGGTCACTACGTGCCAGGCATTTTACAAAGGCTCTACATTATTATTTTATTTACTCTCATACCAACTCTACAAGGGGGGCATTACCATTATCCCTTTCATGAAAAGAGGAGAGGTCCCATGGCCAGTCGCGCGATGGGTGACAGAATGAGGCTCAGACCCCGGCAGTCCACCTGCACACTCGGTGGCTTTAACCGCTGGGCTCCAGCACCTCCCAGCAGCTCGTCTGGAGTCTGGGCGCAGTTCTTTTGTTTCGTTTTGTTTTGTTTTGTTTTGGGGGGTGGTGGTGAGGTAGGAGAAGAGTCCCAGAGTCCCATGAAGTGCTAAATGAATCACATCAACATTTCCCATGCAGAGAGGTATTTAATCACAAATGTTCCTCTATGAGGTTTCACAGCCAAATAATGACAGATCTGTTCAAACTATAACTCTCTACTAAGTCACACTGCACCGCATGTTAAAGTGCTTGAACTTCCTAAAAAATGTAGCAGGTCCCAAATACAATGTACCCAAACATGCTTAATACGAAGAAATAACTAATAAACATCTTACCCCACAGAACAGAGAGGGAAGTGCTGACTTACACTGGGAGGTCGAAGAGCAGCCAGGGTTCCAAAACAGAGAAAGTCAGACATAAATCAGCCTTACCTTGTTTGCCTTTTCCACTTTCACAGCCCACTTAATTCTACACAATGATATAGGCAACACGCAAATCTCCTCCTAATTTGTTCCCCACCTCCCTTCAAATGACTATCCATTTCCTGAGAAAAATATTCTTTCCTCCCTCCCACACCTCACTTCTGAGCTTCCAGAAATGACTTCAACAAAAATAACCATGTAAAACAAGGCTGGTAAAGTAGCTCCATCAAGAGGGAACATTGATTGATTACGATTTGATGTTAAATTAGAGCTTGGTAATTAAATTCTAGAGCCTTTGAAAGTATCTAGAATATTTTTCAGGAGCTACATATCCATCTACCTTCTAATACCTCTCTATTCAATCCTAGGAAAAATAATCTGAGAGAAATGTAATCGTATTTGATGATTAATAGTGTTAGGTTATTATTATTATTATTATTATTATTATTGATTTGTTTGTTAATACATGTCTTGTTCTCAAGTTTTCACTCTGTCTTCACTTGACTCACAATACCACCTTCTCCTACTTTTCCTTACACTCCTCTGATCGATTCAGTTCAGTCTGGTCCATGCATTCCTCTCAGGGTCCGTTGGCACCTCTCAGGGTTGGAGTCCCTCAGCCCACCGAGTTTCCCTACTCAGCTTGCTTTCTGGGTATAATCACTTCCTCTGTCATGGTTTCACTTTCTTACAGTCAGCAGATTTCTTACAGTAAGTCACCTCACCCAGCTCCCCTCGTCTAGCTCACACTTTGGCCCAGGGCTTCATATCCATACATCAGAAGACTCCCAGGCATCTCTGTTGAAAGGTGCCACAGGAATCTCAGGCTCCACAAATCTAAGCCTCGTTGCTTCCATGCCCACGCCTGCTGTGCATCCTTTATCTTGGTGGCACCACCTTTCACCTAATCACCCCAGCCAGGGACCTAGCAGTCATCCTGGACCCCGACCTCTTCCTCAGGTCCACATCCAATCCCTGACTCACCTCGCGAACTGCCCTTTCTAAATAGGTCTTTGCTCACCCCCTCTGCTATGGTCTGGACGCCCGACTGTGTCCCCTGAATTTCACATGTTGGAATCCTCACCTCAAAGGCATTAGGAGGGAGGGCCTTCAGGTGATTAGGGCATAAGGGTGGAACATTCATGAGTGGGAGGGATTGCTGCTCTTACAAAGAGACCCACAGAGATCCCCTTCCACCGGGTGAGGACGCAATGAGAAGTCTGCAGCCCAGCAGAGGGCCCTGCCCAACCAAGCTGGCCCCCTGATCTCAGACTTCCACCCTCCAGAACTGTGAGCAATAACTTTCTGCTGCTTATAAGCCACCCATTCTGTGGTATTTCCTCATAGCCACCCAAAGGGATTAAAAAACCCTCTTTGCCATCCTGACACCACTAACTCAGCTAGTCCTTCGGGACTCACCCATCTGCTCCATCAGTCTCTCACGTGGTCTCCCTAGCTCCAATTCTGACCCCTCACATCCACCCTGTGGCTGAAGGAATCTGCCTAGAAAGTACATCTGTCCCTATGGCTGACCTCCTAAAATCCTTCCTTAGTTTATAGTGTAAGGCAAGGGGCTCTCCATGACCTTGTTCATATTTTAGGGAGTGGGGATTATCCTAATCCCATCCTAATCTATTCTATTCATCCCCCCTTTATACGTTTTAAAAAGCATACTCAAAATTCTGGGTGCCTCTTTTTACATACTAATAGATAACTTCCACTGCATCCTCACTGTCTAACCCGAGTCTGCCATGCAGCTCACCTGCACCCTGTCACGTGGTCCTCGCAACTCTAAGAGATAGGTCTGTTTTCACATCCATTCTACAGATAAGAACACAAAGGCCCAGAGTGAATTTGCCCAAGTACATGCAGCTTGGGCAAGAAGCAGGACTTCATCCCGGCTCCACAAATCCCTGCGTGGGTATGTTTCATACAGAACCAACAACCAAGGCCGCCTCCAGAGCCATCGCGGCAAAGGAGGCGGAGCGTGTGGGAGACGGAGAGGGAAAGGGAAGCTCACGGGGCTCTGGCCTCAAGATACTTCTCAGTAAAACAGAATTTTGTGGACTCACATCTCATTTGATGATCACATTTTTCTCAATATTAAATTTCGATCTGAAATTCAATCAGCTTCCTGGACACCTGTTTACATGAATATGGTATCAAGTAGAAAAGTCCAGAAATATGACAGGCCCCTAGTGAACCATTTAGAAAGTTCTAAATGTGATTCAGTTTTAAATAGAGCCATATGTAAGGATTCACTGCCCATCTATTTGACACCAGAGAAACGCATACATCATCGGTTAGCACACATTTTATAGTTATAAGGACCACATTTTACTTCTGTCAATTTACTACAGTTGCAAGAGCAGTTCTGTGTCTTAAGAAAAATGCACATCAGCGCATGCCAGCCTGCTTATTCTAGCACAACGCCTTGTGCCCACCACCAGCAGTCCATCCCCAGGACCTCTGATCTGATTCGGACAGCTGAATATGGTCACTCTCCCCACCAAATCTTCTCCTCGAACCCCGGCACAGCCTCCCTGCACTATCGCCCCAGGTCACACATGCCCACAGGCGCTCTCAGCTGCTGACTCTGCTCTGAGATCTGTGTCCCTAACCCTCACTGCATTGCCTCGCACACCAGCCACAGCCTCTCCTGGCCACCTGCTCCGCAAGACCCTTCCGAGGATGCACTTCAGCCAGCTGCCTCGCCCTCCTCCTGCTCCTGCAGCTTCTCCCTTGCAGGTGGGTCATTTCCAAGACGATCCACATTTCTGTTGTGATGGCCACATGAGACAAAACAAAACAAAAGAACCTTACCATGTCCCATGTCCCTCCTTGCTTCCCCTCACAGCAAAACTTCTCACAAAAGCTGTCTGCCATTGCTGTCTCCGCTTCTCTTCAACCTTCATCCATTTCAACCATCAACTCCACTGCACAACTAATTGCTGGTCAGGTGCCCTGAGATCTTCAGGACTCCCGATACAACCAGCAGGGTACACTGGACTGTCTCCGGGCCTGCCTGCAGCTCCTGGCACCACAGCTGCCTCAGGTACCTGCGTTTGCCACTCCTTCGGCCAGGTGCACCGTGCCACCTGATATATCTGCCTGGCCCACCTCCCTCAGGTCTCTCCCCTTTGAGCACCTCGGAGTGACCTGTCTGCACCAGGCTACCCAAAACTGTCCTTTCCAACCCCCAACTTTGGCAGACGCCTCACCACCATCATTTTCCATTCCTTTACACTACTTTATTTTTCTTCAGTGCTCTTTTACTGCCAGACAATAAATTACATATTTCTTTTATGTGTCTCCTTGTTTACTTTTTCTCCTCCATCCCCCTCACCCCTCCGTATGTACATGCTAGATTGTAAGTTCTATGAGGGCAAGGACTCTTGTCTCTCATTCACCATTTACCTCCACTAACTAGAAGACGGCTGGGGACGTAGTAGATGTTCAATAAACATGCATTAATTACATAAATATTATATGCTACTAAAGAACATCTTAGAGAACCCAAACCTCTTGGTTGGAAAGTAAACTTTTGTACTTTTTTAGACATCCTAGTAGAAACAGAATTTGGGTAGTAATTTAGGGATGGGAAATATGTGTATCTTTTACCTTTCCGATGTCACTCGGATTCGTTCCTCCAAACTACAATTCAGATCTTCCATCTTCTCATGAAAGTATTTTTCTACACACTGTTCTTCAAAATCGTGAAGTTTTTTCAGATCCTCCTTACTCAGGTAGAGTTCTGTGGAAATAAGTATGTTACATGAAAAGAACCATGATTCACTTTTAATAGGAAACTGATACAATGTGAATGGCTTTTCTCCCACTTGTGTTGAAATTTGATGAATTGTGGCTTGCATAATAAAACTGTCCTGGCTTGTCAAACCATATTCCATGGAGGAGCAGTATGTAGGAAGACCTGGAAACATCGGTCTGGGTCTTTCCTGTTTGTTCTACTAACAGACACGGGAATTTGAAGATGACTCCTGTGGATAAGATGACTCAACCTGGATAAGACTCTTCCTCTTCAAAATTTTACTAGGTCACAATGTTTTTACCCATCAACAATAGTTCACTATACAGTTGACCCTTGAATAACATGGGGGTTAAAGGAGCCAATGCCTGCTCAGTCGAAAATCCATGTATAACTTTTGATTCCCCCAAAATGGATTGTCTTTTTCTTCCCAGCAAAGTGTTTATCAATCAAAATGACAATAAAAAAACTAGGTAATTTTAAGGCTAGAAGTCAAAGTCTTTTAAAATTACCTGCTAAGTGTAAGAAAGTTTTACCTTGTTACACTGAGTTTGTATATACTACATTCTATGGAGAAAAGATACACTATTACCACTCAGTTGCCATTTGAGGCTATCCACCTTCCCTGACAAAATTATAATGGAACTCATTACAAGCCACAGCATTTGGTGATGAAGTTCTATGCCAAACCTCAGCAGTCATTCAGTCTACTAAATTGGCTCTCACTTTGACCTAATCAGAAAATGCATCTTTTGAGCAAGTTTGCAATCCTTGGAAAATATAAAAATAGTGTCACAAAAAAAAAGTAAAAAAAGGAGGAAACTTCTCTTCCTTCAATAATTTCACCTAAAGTAGGGGGAAAAGAATCACTAGAGTTCTCCAGAAGTTATGAAAAGTGAAAGTGTTCCATTATTTTCCCATAAAATAAGAGATAAAAATATCAATTTTAAATTGAAAAACATGGCTAAAAGAAAATGTTTTCTGACTTTTTCAAATACCAACAAAAATCCAGTATCTCCCCAACTCTAAATATCTGTCTGCACTGAAGAATCTCCTATGAATGAGAAATTTTACAGGAGGTCATGATTTGAACCTCCTGTGAATTTCTGAGAGCAAAGCGCTCACAGAGCAATTCCACTGGCAGGTGCCGCTTGTAGCAGGTGCAGCATTCTTGGAACTGTCCGCCAGGTGGCACTGCTGCCCCACATGCAGACATCTTGATCCTCAATACAGAGGAGTAAAAGCAATCTCACAAAAATTCAAGAATTTTCCAGAGTTTGGAGTGAACAGAAAATTTACCATAATCATCCTATAAGCGCAGACCCAGGGGAGACCTGGAAACATTCTTTGGTATGGGGTTAAAAATTCTAACCAAATCCCAGTTAGTTCTAGGATCTCTCAAATGGTTCACAATCTATTAGGTTCAATGGTTCTGCAGCCAATGACTGGATGGAGCTCTAGTAAAAGCCTAAGAATTACAGTAAAATTATTAGCCTCTTTAAAAACATTTTTAAAAGATTTTATTTATTTATTTTTAGAGAAAGGGGAAGGGAAGGAGAGAGGAAGAGAAACATCAATGTGCGGTTGCTTCTCGCAGACCCCCAACTAGGGGCCTGGCCCACAACCCAGGCACGTGCCCTGACTGGGAACCAAACCAGCAACCCTTTGGTTCACAGGCCAGCCCTCAATCCACTGAGTCACAACAGCCAGGGCCAGTTATTAGCCTTTTCGTTAACTTCATTTGCACTTTGGCTTCCTTATAAAGACTGAATCTCTTGTGGGGGAAGAAATGAAAAAGAAAAAGAAATCTCCTAAGTGACTCAAGAGGAGAAAAATACTTCACACAACTAACTACCAGGAACAAAAGCATTATTACCCCGTCAACTTTGCAGTAGCCTCTGTCCCCCTAAGGGCTCACTGAAATGTATAAATACTCCACACCCTCGTATCTGAAACTTCTGGAACTAGATTGTGTTGTAGAGTTCAGATTTGTTTCTAATCTTAGAAAAGTAAAAGAGTTATATGCCATAAATGAAGTAAAACCCATAGCTGGGGCTGGTAAAACCCATAGCTGGGGCTGGGGCAGCCCCTGTAATCAATCACACGACTATTTTTGCAGCAAAATTGATGAATATTCACACTTGCCTGGGGTGAAGGAATAAGTGGGTTCACATTAATTAGTCTCATAAGCCACTTTTACCCAAATGAGCTTTCCCACAGCTTATGAAGAAAAAAAAGACTCTCTATTTTCAGAGGTACTTTGGACTTAGAATTTGAGAAAAAGGATTATGGATTTATGCTACCTATTTCATCAAGGTCTAGAAATTGTCTAGAAATGGGCCTGGTACCCGCTGTGGGATTGCTTGAGAGGAACCACAGAAGACCTGTAAAATAGCAATAAGGAAAGTTCTCTTATAACAATTAGTATGACAGTCATATCATGCAGTCAAGATATGGCTAAGCAAAGTAAACTAGGAAAATCTCAAAATATGTAGATTTAAGCTTTGCAGAGAGAGAATGAGAGAGAGAGAGAGAGAGAGAGAGAGAGGCGCCCACTCTGCTGCATCCTGAGCTGCAGTACTCAAAGATGTGAAACATCCATTCAGAATCACTTTTTGCACAGATTACAGAACAAGAGAACCGTGACTGGCTATTAAGCAAGAAGTGTTACCTATCTATTTTCCTTAGACCATGAATTTCCAGGACAACAGAGAAAAAACACAGGTATGCCAAGAGACATAAAGCCTTTACACATTCAAACAGGGATTCTGTTCCTACCTATTCCTTTCTTCCAAAGTATCAATTAATCTTAGCAAAATGTACTATGACCACACAGTGACAACATATTAATATTTACGTAGGCCCAGCTCCTCAGCTGATACTCCCTGAGCCTTCCATCCTGTGCCCTGAATTTAATTGACAACACTTGGGTGTGTCTTCACTTGAATGTCCACTCTACTCTCTTCCTCCCACACAAGCACTTACTTAACCCAACATCACCCTCTTCTTGGTCACGTGGAGCTCGACGGTGGCAGAGACGGCGAAGGAGGAGACCAGCGTGGCTCAGCAGGATGAAAGGTGGGGGCAGCCACGGCTTCTCATGGTAGGTCATGATGTAGCGATAACGATTGTATTTCCACAGTTTATTTGAAATGGATTTCATGTCTATGTAAACATTACTGTAATTTGTAATAAGAGAGGGACAGTGTTTTAATATAGAATCCTGCAATACAAGAATTTTTTTATTTTCCATATTTTATGATTGATCCAGCTGACATTATCAGCAATTAGCCAATAAAAATATCCATGGCATTTCTAATTCTTCTCCCACCAAACAAAATACATTAATCACCTTCTACAATAAAATATGCTAATCAAAATAATAAGCAAAAGGTAGAAATTATGATCAAAGAGAAGAAAATGCTAATATTTTAAATGCAACGAACAGAAACTGTCCATTGGAACTTAACACTATTCTTGGTTTACCACCAAGAATAAACTCTTCTCACAGAAACTCTTTTCAGTCCATAATTCATCATTCACAGTAAACAGCTTTCACGTTCCTCTATATCATTAACTTTATGAAGAGATTCTCCTAATGTCAAATATGAGAACTGCTAGAATAACCCGAGTTAAAACACCCAAACAAAACAATATTAATGAAGAAGAGACAGGGAAAAAGAATCAATTCATCCTAAAATAAATTAATAAGTACAGCTTCTATTTAAAAGCTACATATATTATTTAGATGGACTTTGCAATGAAAGAAGCTGCTTATTGATACTCCACCTTGGATTTTTGCTTTAATTAAATCAATTATAATATGCAGCTAGTGCAATAAATATCCTGATATTACAAAACTTTTTTTTAAAGATTGTATTTATTTACTTTTAGAGAGAGGGGAAGAGAGGGAGAAAGAGAGAGAGAGAAACATCAGTGCACAAGAGACACACCAATCAATAGGTTGCCTCTCCCACACCCCCAAACTGGGAATCTGAGTGGCAACCCAGGCAGGTGCCCTGATGGGGAATTGAACCAGTGACCCTTCAGGTTGCAGGCTGCTGCTCAGCCCACTGAGCCACACCAGCCAGGGCCTGATATTATAGAGCTTTTGATGGCAGTTCTGGTGGGTGGTATAGTTATTCACTTAATTCTAAAACAACATATTATCCTTAACTACTTAGCTTTAAGTCTATAGCTTGGTGAAGCTATGGCACAATAGAATGTCCATCTTAATATTTCACTTAGGCTAATATAAAATTGAGTCTCTTCAGAGAAAGATGGCAGAGAAGTACTTGAGTAGGGCAGCCAAATTTATCAAATAAAAATATAGGCAACTCTAAACTAGAGTAATAATAAAGAAAAGGAGCCAGGACTGTCCTAGAAAAGGCCAGTTTGGGATAAGAGGAGGGGGCACATTTCACTTGGTCCATAAAGTAGATGAAGGAAACAGATGATTGGTTTTTAACAGTGGTCCTTAAAGTGTGGCCACTGAACCAGAAGCAACAGCATCACCTAAAAGCTTGCCAGAAATGCACATTCGTGGGCCCGATCCCAGAACTATCAAATTAGAAACTCTAGAGGTAGATGTTATACCAATTTGTATCCAGGTGGCCACCTACAAGTCTGAGGACCACCAGATGACGGGCTACTGACGTTCCAGGTGTGACTGCAGTCTTTCCACCACAGGTGAAGATATCCAGAGTGAATTTCAGGTTCCTGGTAATTATAAGTGTAAAGAATCTGGGTGGGACCCCTGGGCCAGTGGTCAGATCTCGGTTTTCTCAGCTTGTTTGGTCTTTAACACGTTCACCTCCAAAGTGAGAAAATTGGTCTACGTGAGGATTTCTCAACCTCTCTTCATACCTGATGTCTTTTAACATACAAAAATCTCATGCATTTTTCTTAATATTACTTCATATATCAAAAAATAACTATAACAACTAAACACCAATAAATTTTAAAGTTCATAAAATGTGGGAGCTAGAAGTGACAATAGCTACCATATAATCTTGTAAAAAGCAGGAAGGTTGGTCACGCCCACTACATGCAAGCTATTTTTTAGGTATGCTGATTTATTTTGCCTCCCTCCGGCCTTTATCTTCTCTACTTTCTTTACTTAGAGTCCATGCATTGACTTCCCTTTCCTTATTTTGTCAGTGCTTGGGATAAATTCATTAAAAAAAAAAAAAAACTGTCCTTGAGGAGCTTATATTCCAGTAGAGAAGCCAGATAAAGAGAAAAATACAATATATAAATTATAAAATATATTGGTATATATAAGTGGTTATGAAGAAAAAAGAGTAAGGAAAACCAGGCATGCCAGGGAGATGACAGACAGCAAAGGGGCTTCACTGTAAATACCATCTGAGGGAAGACTTGAAAAGGGAAGGAGAGTGGACCACACTGACATCTGGGAAGAGCATTCCAAACAGAGGGTACAGCAAATGCAGACACACCTGTGTTGCTTGAAGAACCGCGAGGGGTCTGTGTGCTTGGAGAGAAACTAACTAGGGGGGGAACAGTGTAGTGTGTGATCTGAGAGGTAAAAGGTAAGCCCCCTATGGGGCCCCCTTGGTCACAGTAGGAACTTCGACTTCTACCAGGAGGGAAATGGGGAACCATTAAAGAATTTAGAGCCGAGGAGTGACACTATCTGATGTTTGTTGGTAAAGGGTCATTGTGTTCACAACAGAGTACAGGGCCAAAGACAGGAGCAGAGAAATAAATGAGGAGGCTCCGCAGGAGCAGTGAGGTGGTGAGAGGTGGCTGGATTGGTGATCTATCTGAAGGCGGAGTCAACAGGCATTCCCAACACTTTGGAGTTAGAAGTACTAGAGGCATTAAAAATGAATCCAAAGTGTTTGGTCTGATCAAGTGAAAAGATGGAACTTTGACAGACAGACACTTGTGGTCTGTGTCACAGATTTGGGAGACTACAAGTAAAATAAATATATGTTGGAAAAGAGGGGAGATCAAGAATTTGATCAAGAAATAGCCTAAAATTTTAGAAGTCTATCATATATCTGACTGGCAATGGAAGGGGGCAGTTGGATCTACAGGACTGAAGTTCAAAGGGAAAAAATGGGGCTAGAGATATAAATTAGGATTTGTCAGCATATAAAGCAAACTGACCAAGAGCACCAAACAAAACATAAACAAAAGACAAGCAAGGTCTGGGCCCAGGGACATTCCAAAGCTAAAAGGTTAAGGGGAAGATGACCCAGAACAGGAGACTGAGAATAAGTGAAGAGTGATGTGGAAGAAAAGACAAAATGAGCTACTCAGGGCACCAGCTGAACAAAGGATACCAAGTAACCTTTGTTACCAGGTAAGCCAAAGGCACCAGGTAAGACAGTTAGCCAACTGTCAACCTCATCGACTGTTATAGTGCCATGGTTCCAATGATTACTTAATTACAGTGTATGATTTCCTTTCATTCTGCTTTTATTATACTTTCTATTTATTATTTTTCTCTTCTAACAGTAGCGTCATGCCCTTAGTAATTTTAAACCATAGTAATAAAATATGGAGCACACAAAAACCAAAGATTACATGCTCAAAATACATGTGAATTTACTCAAAATACCTGTCCCCATTTTGATTGCAACAGAATAACCATATTTAATTAAAATAACCTACTTGAAGAAAGCGATTAACAGGTTCACCATGATGATATATTGCACGAAGAGGTAGACAGCTTGGAGAAATGGAGTAAGAAAAGAACCAGGAGGGCAGGGTGAACCCTTTGAACAAACTACAAAAAAAAAAAAAAAAAAGAAGAAGTTAAAAGAATGAGATAAGATGAATCACAGTCCAGTGATAATAAGCAAATATTTAGCACATTAACTTAGCACAATTCCATAATTTTTTAAATAATGGGTTTGTTTTAAAGATTTTATTTATTTATTTTTAGAGGGGAAGGGAGGAAGAAAGAGGAAAGAAACATCAATGTGTGGTTGCTTCTTGCGTTCCCCCTACTGGGGACCTGGCCTGCAACCCACGCATGTACCCTGACTGGGAATCAAACCAGCAACCCTTTGGTTAGCAGGCCAGTGCTCAATCCACTGAGCCACAGCAGCCAGGGCTAGAATACCATAAGTTTTTTATATTTTTAAGATTGAGATAATTATTTTCCAGATTTTTATTCTACTATCTACAAAAGTTCAATTTCCGCTGCAGATGACATCTCCTACGCACCATCTATGTCTGATGCGTAGACTTCTCCATACATCATCCAGTATGGCTCAAACACAATATCTCGAGCAAGACTCCAAGATGGAGGCTCCTTCGGCGAAAGGATGGCCTTGCGTGCCACCCCAAAGCTCAGCAGGACTATGGCCATTATGATCACAATGTAGAACATGTTTGCTGTCTGCAAAACAGTACAGCATAACAAGAATTTTACCACAGATTTGAAGTTCAAAACAATGAAACACTAGCAACAATCACAGTTATACCTGCTAATCACAAGACTGGGCAGTCATTGACCCCAATGCCCCAGTCCCCGCGTAGCTGCATTTCCTTGGACTAAACCATTTCCTTTTCCCTCCGCACTATGTATCCATGTCAATGTGGTCTACGGAATAGCACTAATAGTCTAACGGAGGAACTGTGCTTCTTTTTCTAAGAAGTAATGAAATATGAATAGCTTGTAGACAGCTAATATCTAACTTTTCACCAACTGGACCAGAGGATAGGAAAAGAAAAAAAAAATAGGGATATTTAAATTACTAAAATGGTTCTTTATCCACACAATTATCTTCAAGAACTGATTGAAGTCTGAGAAATGGATCAGGCAAAGAATCTGCTGAAGACCGCCATGCTACTGAGCACCCTGACAAAACAGGGATCCCCAAACAAACCAAAAAGAAAAAAAAAGAAAAAAGAAAAAGAAAAAAAGAAAAACACAAAAGCAGCTATGAAATGATGTTTGTTAAATTCAGTGGTTCCTAACTCCCAAACACTTAGTCTTTATATTCAGAGTAAGCCTTGTTTTTATAATGTACCATAGGCTAACTTATAACTTATAGAATAAGTTATAGAATACTTATAGATAACTTATAGAATACAGACTGTCATGTTACAATTTTAAAGGTCTTTTACATGATTCATTTCACATTTATATGATTCATTTCACTTGCTAAATGTACATGAACTCAACACATATGTTCACTGAGGCAGACACAATTACTCCATGAGTATTCTGAGCTTCTCTGCATTTCTCATTTCTTAGCCTTCCTTCCATGGGGCTGGGGCCATGAGATCTATTCTGTCCAGTGGGCTATGGAGTGACAGTGACTTGAGTCACTTCCTGCCCAGAGCAGTTAAAAGCCATTAGACTTTCTCCATCCCACTCATTCCTTGTCACAAGAGACCGTAGAAGCCATAGGCTGACATCACTACGTCACGAGATGAAAGGATTCTGGATTCCTGAGTTACTGGGTAGGGGACAGCCCCCCATGAGCCCTCATCAAACTTTGTATTAGGGGAAAACGAATTTAAACTACTGAATGTGAGCCATAAAAGTCTGCAGATGCCTTAAAAAGAACACCAGAGTCCACAGGTGGCCTTACTCACCATCTTTGAAATCATGGTCACATATGGACCTGCATGTTGATTCACAGCGAAGAAGTCCAGGAGCCGAGAGAACCAGAATATGATGTCAATGCAGTAGATAAGTCTCCCTGCTGTGTGCAAAGGAGCGTCGCCCCACCGAAGGCCGAAACCAACCAAAAACAGGCCAGTAGCCACCGTTTCCATGAGGTTCCAGTACTCACCAATCCATACCTTTACCTTTTGAGTAAACTTTTCAGGTTCTGAGCTACAAACCTAAAAAAAGAAAGCAAGGGGGAACTTAAAGAATGAGGTATAATTTCAGAATACCATCAATATCACCTTCTTTAATATATCAATTGCTTAATTTAAAGACTCATTTGAATCCTGACAAATAATAGGGGATTTGGGTGGTTTAAGTTATCTTTGGATAATTATTTAAGCAATTCTATAAAAACATTTTAATGTCATTGTTAGTGCTAGCTAGATATTTGAAACCCCAAACAGAAGGTTTTTTATTAAAGTAGTTTTTCTAGCTTTCCTTGATCCTAAACTAACACAGGAAAACACCAAGACATTTTAAAACTTGATATTGCAATGGATCTACAAGATCTGTCCAGAAGGCATTCAGTAATGTAACATGAAAAATAGAGACATTTATTGAAGAAGATACAAGAAACATTGTACACAAGACAATGACGCCTCAGTCCCCTTCAAAGTAGGGACCTCACACAGTTCCAATCGCCATCAGCTGCCCCATCATATTTTCCTGAATCTCATCAACAGTCTGAAATCTCTTCCCTTTCAAACGTGATTTTAGTTTTGGGAAAAGCCAGAAGTCCCAGGGTGCCAAATCTGGGCTGTAAGGGGACTGAGTCACCTGGGTGATTTGGGGTTTTGCCAAAAGACTCTACACAAGACGTGATGCATGAGCAGGCACATTGCCATGATGAAGCTGCCAATCACCAGGTGCCCACAACTGTGGCCTTCTGAATCATCTGAATAGTTTCCATGGAGGAATGTTCAAGCTTAATGCAAAATTTGATGCAGATTTGTTGCTCTACTCGCTCAGTCATTTTGAATGTGATGGCCACAGAGTACACAGGCTCACTCAATGGTGTCTCCCACCCCCACTAATACAGTGAAGTTGTCATTGTTCATGCATGTGCATTCCAGTCCACTCTCCTTGGCTGCCATTTACATAGATGTTGTGCAAACCATTCTCATTCTATTAAAAATGGCTGGATTTTTTATGGGCAGACCTCATATACAGCTATAATTTCATTTCATGAGGTATAGCCAAGTACAAAAAAGACTGGTTTGAAACCAAAGAATTCTATAATCCAGTCACACTAGCTCTAGGAGAAAATCAATGTGTGCAAATGCATATGCACAGAGATACGTATACATTGATATCAAAAACAGTGTAAGTCATAACTGTATATGAGCATGTTGTAACCTCATGGGAATATTTTTTAAGTGACTCATTGCAAAGTAAAAACAAAAATTTTGTCTTGTTTTGTTTCTTGGACTACTTGCCCCAGAGGAATTTTCAGCTTGAATTTTCAAGGGTATTTAGCAGAATCTTTCAAAAACTATAAATAAACTCTTTACCTACTGTATAACTTTGACCACTTACTTGCCATTCTGAGATGAACTGATAATATGTAAGTAATGCTAGGCTATGAAAAATCAATCTTCTTTTAAAAACCCATTTCAGCATGGATAGACCTTAGAGGGTATTATGCTCAGCAAAATCAGTCTGTCAGAAAAGGCAAATAACATATGATTTCACGAACATGTGCAATCTAAAGAACAAAATAAATGAACAGAACTGGTGGTTGCCAGAGGGAGGGGGATTGGGAAACTGTGTGGAAAAGGTGAAGGGATTAAAGGTGAAGGGATTAAGGATGGGTTGTTCCAAAATAATGGTGGGAGATACAAAGTACAGCGTAGGAAAAATAGTCAACAACATTGTAATAACTATGTATAGTATTTATCAGGGTGGTCACTTAGTAACTTATAACCTGAAACAAACATTATATTGTATGTTCACTGTAAATGAAAAATAAAAAACTATTTTTAAAAAGCCTATTTCCTGGAAATCCAAAAGTTGGAAGGCCTAATAAAAATTAGATAGCATCACTCCACAATTCATAAACATACTAAGATGTCCTTGAAAACAACTGCTTTCAAAGAGCAGCAACCAAAAGAAAGTATTTGGCAAGGATAAAGGAAACAATCAGAGGTTCTCTCCTCAATACCCTTCCTGAAGCACACAACTCAGGATCAGCAATGTCTGTCTCACCCTCACCCTGGACCTGTCCATTTTCATCACCAGAGCCCCGACCACCAAGCAGAGGTGCGCAGAAGACAGAGGGAGAAGGGATAGCTCACCTCCCTGACTTTCTCCATGGCATTGGTGAAGATGTAAATGATGACGAGCCACTCTTGCACGCTGGGCTGAGGCTGCATCTCCACCAACACAGTGTAAGTGAACAGCATGAGGAATGCCAAATACACCATCTGTGCGGGGAACACACATTCCCTGGACGTGAGTGATGGTCATAATGGAGGAGGCCAAGCAGACAAGGACTGAGCTGAGCAGATACACATGTATCTTCAACAAGATAACATGAAAACACAACAGGGACCACACTCTGATTATTGGTGACCTAATATCGAGGAAAACACAAGACTCCGGTTTTCTATTAGAGGATTTAGTGGCAAGAGTGAAAATCACTGTTTTCTAAGGCATGGGAAGGAGCCACTATCTAGCCCTGACCAGAATTTCCAGAACACTGCGTGTTCCAGAACGGGCGTTTTCAAGCTAACAGCAATCCAAGGGGAATCACACACCTTCCCCTCCATTTAAACATGAAAAATGTTATGTGCCAAAGCACACCAAATGAGTAGCATCTGTAGGTGCCTATATTCAAATATACTAAATCATGGCATTTACTACTGCTGGGAGTTTCAGTCAATGTTGGTGAAAACATTCTGGTTAGTGGGAAAAGTACTATCCCGCTTCAGTTACATTAAAGACAGTTGATGATCTTACCTCGCGCTTGGCCTGACACACGGTAGACATTTGAGGATATGTTTAATTACTAACTGGGTATATTAAACACAAATTTCCAAACTCACCGAAGAATTAAAACATGACAAACACACACATACATATGTAAATAGTGATAACAGGCCTGCCTGTAATCTCTTCTAACTCTTTTATCTTTTTAAAATATATTCCCAGAAGTTAAGGGCTGGCGGGTACTTTGATCCAAGCTTTCCTTAACAACCGATTTTGCTTGCAAGGGTGATTCGAGACCCACGGACGCTCACCAGCCCTTGAAAAATAATAATAATAATAAAATTTTTTAAAGATATATTCCCAGAAGTAAAATCGCTGAGCACACGCGTTTAAAACTGTGACAGGTATTATTACTAAACCGCCCACCAGAAAGGCTGTACCAGTTTCCATGGTTGCCAACAATGCCTGAGTTGGCATAGCCCCTCAAGCAGCTTCCGAGACAATACGCAATGCCAGCTGGTCAGCGCTTGTCTTAAAGTCCCAGATCAGTGGAGAGAAAAATGGGTGTGAGTGTGAAGATGTCTGTTCATCTCACGAGAACATTATTTTTAACTTGGATCCGTATTTCTCACATTTTTTTTTTTTTTAGCTCTACCTACTTTTCTCAGTCTTCTAAGTTTAGTTCTACATGGGGAATGGCTGAAACCACTTCTGAATGAACTGCCTAGGAGTGAAGGAGTTGTAGAAGAAAAGCGTACAAGAAAGTTAAGGTAAAGTCTATTAACTCTGCACTTCCCTAGGTCCATGTCTCAGTGTCTGAGTACACTTGATGACCCCTTAGTGACATGAGCTAATAAGTTTGTTCTATCAAGCGGCGATTTTTTACATTTTTGTCACTGTTTCATGGTGGCTGGACACTCAAGCACTGTTGAGACTGATGGTATTGCTTCTCTTCTTATTTTTTCCAATTCTTAAAAAAAGATCTGAAAATCTTTACACTTTTGCTTTTTTGTCACGACATTTATAATAAGAGACTGTTTCCATAAAGCATGCACAGCATAACCTAGCAATGTGACAGCCGAGACCAAAATGCCTGTGTTCACCATCTGTGTGGGGGCAGGTCTGGCTGGCTGATTTGTTCTATTTGTTAGCAATTTTTGTTGTCGTTTGTTTGTTTAGCTTTGCTCCTGTCTCTAAGAGCTCATAAGTTGGAAATTTCTAAGGAAGGAAATACTTGAATACTCTTCCCAATGATGTGATTATGGTTAAAATTCTTGAGCTACTATAAGAGTTTCTGGAATATTTTATTACATATTCATAAATGGTAAAATATCATTTCAAAGAAGATTTGACTTTTGAAAATGGGTGAAATTTATTTAGAGCTATGTACTTATTGAATAAGTATATAAAATTACTGTGTCATTGAACCAGTAAATATTTTGAAATGTAACACATTCAGATAAATATCCTCTTACAGTCACAATTCAAATGTTTTTTAAAACACAAAATCTTGCCCTGGCTAGGTGGCTTAGCTGGTTGGAGTGCCATCCCACACACCAAAAGGTTGCGGGTTCGATGCTGGGTCCGGGCACACACATAGGTTGCAGGTCTGGCCAGAGAGCCAACCCATCAATGTGTCTCTCTCACATCAACATCTCTCTTCCTCTCTCCCTCCCTCTCTCTAAAATCAGTAAACATATCCTTGAGTAAGGATCATTAAAAAAATAACAAAAGAAAAGAAAAAATACAAAATCTTAGCCATGAGCAATTTAAGTATAAATAAGCATTAGAAAAATAATATTATTAATAAAAGTGAAAAGCACTCTACGCATTTAAAGTACAGTTCATGCTTTCTCTGTATCTCTATTACCCATAACAGATTTAGTGTTTGCTCATATAATTAAACCTCTACAATTTTTATTGTGCTCTATATATTTATAAACACATACCTTGAAAACAAAAATAACACTTGCATTTTTTGGCTATATTACATATTATTCCTACAAAGAAAAAAATCAACTAAACTGCTAACTTTTTTGTCCAAGAAGAAAACAGAATCTACCCCATGACTTAATTCTACAACCACTGTTGTTCATCTTATTGTGTCATGAAGCTTCAAGTGCTCAGTCCCAGCTTGCTAAGGGAAAGCACTCAAAAAAGAATAAAATGCTTGTTCTTTCACTCCCAACATCAGAGAGATCTGTTCTAACCTTTACTCACCTCCCTCCAGTGTTCTTTTCTACCTCCTTAGTCATTCCCCCCACGTTCTCACTGCAATTCTACATTTTATCGGAAGTTGGCAAATCACTCATATTATCATCATCGATGTTATGCTTAGCTATTAACCATCATAAATTGTTACAGTGAAACTAACCGTATAAAACCAAAACTTGACAATTGGAGCACTGTAGAACTCATAGACTTTCCTGGTCAATGGAAGGATTTGAGGACCACTCCTTAAAGCAAAGTGCTGATTTTCATCTAGTTTCTCGTCAGGGCCCCTTTCCATATCACAGACTTTCTGTAAAATAGACAATTTATTGTCAGGGGCTTATCTAAAGTATTGACATATGCAAATACCTCCAAAATATCATAAACATATAGAATAAAGATATTAGAAATTAATTGGGTACCCACCCACCAATTATAATCTGATTCTTTAAAGGAAAAATACCACATGTATTATATAACTCTTTGACAAGGAAGGGTATTCCTGAAAAGCAAGCTGAGTCTCTAGTAATCAAACTTACTCACACTAAGGGTAGTACCAAAGATTTTTAAATGGTCCCTGTTCCTGTTCTATTTCATCTCCTTTATCAGTATTTAGAACCTAAGAATTTCATAAAATCGCAATGAAATCAATAAACAATAATATCAATATTTCCATAATATAGGAGGACAAAATGGGCACATTGATAATGCATCTCCTTCAATTCATAGGAAAGTTGGGCACAGCGTTAGTTTTAGGATTCTGGCTTCAAGAGCTTCTCTGCTCATTTATACCAGAGGTTGTTCACCTGAAGTTCATGGACTCTGGGCTTCTGGAGTTCCTTAAACATCCCAGAAGTATATACAAGTATCTGTGTTGTATGTATATTTTTCTAGAGAAAGCATCAAATCTTCCATCAGTTTCTCAAAAGTTGTGTGTTAGTCCAAAGGGATTAACCCTTGCAGGTGAGAAGCAATGAGTATCTGTGTAGCAGAGAAGTGGTGGCATGGATGTGACTACACAGGTGTCCACATGGAAGAGACTTCAGAAAGAGGGACGGGAAAAAATGAAAACAACATGGTGGTGACCAGAGGGAAGGGAGTGGGGGTCAGTAAAGCATAAAGGAGGCCAGTTATATGGTGGTGGAAGATGATTCGACTTTGGGTGGTGAGTCACCACCCAAATGTATATATGATGCAATATACAGATCATGTGTCATAGAAATGTACACCTGAAATCTATAGGAGCCCAGTGTCACCCCAATAAATTTAATTTTTTTAAAAGTCAGATGAACAACAAAACTGGTCATATTCCTTAACAACACAGAATCAAATAAGTTAATCTGGGTATAAGTATATTGTCAGATCTCTACCAATACTTCACAGTATGGGGGCAAAATCATTCAAAGTACAAATAGAATAATATCTGCTAAGAAAAAAAGAAAAGAAAAAAGCACCTGTAGCCTGGATGCTTTTGAGAAAAGGAAACTTAGAAATGGAGAAAAAGAAGGCAACAAGATTTCATCCTATTTTATAGTTTTGTGTGGTTTTAATTTTGAAGCAGGAAATGTATCACTTTTGTGATTTTTTATTTTTTAATTATATTTTCTTCATTATGCTACTACAGTTGTCCCATTTCCCCCCCTTCATACCCCTCCACCCTGCACACCCCCTCCCACCCACATTCCCCCCTTTAGTTCATGCCCATGTATAATATGTTCTTTAGCTTCTATATTTCCCACACTATTCTTGCCCTCCCCCTGTCTATTTTCTACCCACCATCTATGCTACTTATTCTCTGTACCTTTCCCCCCTCTCTCCTCCTCCCACTCCCCTGTTGCTAACCCTCCATGTGATCTCCATTTCTGTGTTTCTGCTCCTGTTCTAGCTGTTTGCTTACTTTGCTTTTGTGTTAGGTATGGTGGTTAATATCTGTGAGTTTGCTGTCTTTTTACTGTTCATATTTTTTATCTTCTTTTTCTTAGATAAGTCCCTTTAACATTTCATAGAATAATGGCTTGGTGATGATGAACTCCTTGAACTTGACCTTATCTGAGAAGCACTTTATCTTCCCTTCCATTCTAAATGACAACTTTGCTGGATAGAGCAATCTTGGATGTAGGTCCTTGACTTTCATGACTTGGAATACCCCTTTCCAGCCCCTTCTTGCCTGGAAGGTCTCTTGTGAAAAATCAGCTGACAGTCTGATGGGAACTCCTTTGTAGGTGACTGTGCCCTTATCCCTTGCTGCTTCTAGAATTCTCTCCTTCATTTTAATCTTGGATAATGTAATTATAATGTGCCTTGGTGTGTCCCTCCTTGGGTCCAACTTCTTTGGGACTCTCTGAGCTTCCTGGACTTCCTGGAAGTCTATTTCCTTTGCCAGATTAGGGAAGTTCTCCTTTATTATTTGTTCAAATAAGTTTTCCACTGGTTGCTCTTCTTCTTCCCCTTCTGGTACCCCTATAATTAAGATGTTGGGATGTTTAAAGATGTCCTGGAGGTTCCTAAGCCTCTCCTCATTTTTTTTGAATTCTTGTTTCTCCCTTGTTTTCTGTTTGGTTGTTTCTTTCTTCCTTCTGGTCCACTCCATTGATTTGAGTCCCAATTTTCTTCCCATCTCTTTTGGTTCCCTGTGCATTTTTCTTCATGTCACTTATTGTAGCCTTCATTTGTTCATCTAATTTGTGAGCAAAATCAACCAATTCTGTGAGCATCCTGATCACCAGGGCTTTGAACTGTGAATCTGATAGGTTGGCAATCTTTTCATTGCTTAGATGAATTGGCTCTGGGGCTTTGATTTGTTTTCCAGTTTCAGCCATTTTCATTTCTGGATTGGTTGTTTTTTTTATCTAGTCGCGGCTGTTAGGTAGTGAGGGGTAGAGCCTTAGTTGTTCCCCAGGGCAGGGCAGCCCAGTCACTGGGTAGTGACACTGTATGTGGGGGCGGGGTCCAAGAGGGAAAAATAACATTTACTCTGCTCTCTCTCGGATTCCAGTCCCTTCTGCCACTGCCACTTCGCCTGGATTATCTGCATGCGAATGTGGGACCACCTGGTCAGCCAGCCACCTTGGGCGGCCTCACTGGGTCTGTATAGTTGCCACCCCATGCCCAGGGTCTGCTAGCAGCCACCTGTGCACCAGGGATCTACCAGCCGCTGCTACCTGCAAGCCCAGTCCGCACCTCCACTTTTTCCTGCCGTGACTCCACCCCTCTTACCCGGTCTGGATGAATGGTTGTTGGACTTCTGTACAGTTCAATTCTCTATGAGTTCAGGTTGATTTCTTGTTTCTAAATCTTTGTTGTCCTTAATTTTGGTTGTGAAAGGAGGCACAGTGTGTCCACCTACGCCTCCCTCTTGGCTGGGAGTCCAAGATGGTCTTGTTTTAACCATCAACATTTCAATCATATTTGCTATCTCCCTCTTGCCCATGCCCCATATTCAAGCCCTGTTTGACTCTTCATGTAAAATCTGTCTTTTTTCTCCATGCCAATTGGATAAAACCCCTATTAGTTCTCACCTCGATGGTCACACTAGCTTATTCTCTCCCTGCTTCTAGTGGTCTTTCTACATCATCCTATACACTAGAGGCAGAGTAATTTTCCTAATGGACAGGTTACCTTGCTTCTCTGGTCATATATGTTCACTGGTTCACCATTGCTAACAGAATAAAAACCATATTCCTTCATAGGATATACAAAAGTCTCCACAATCTAGCCTCACTCTATTTTCCCAGCCATACCTGCAAATATTCCCCCTTTGTTCCATGTCCACTATAACCTGGCTCTAGCCATGCCATACAACTCAGGGTGCTTTGTATAAGCCTTGCATTTCTTGCTCCTGGGCCCCTACTTACCATCTCCTTTCCCACTGAAATGCTGTTTTCCCTTTCCCTACCCTCAAGTCATAGTTCAACTGCCACCTCAGTCATGAAGCAGTCTCCAATCCCTAATCCTCCCCGACTGATCGATCCCCAGCGAGAGGGCTTCTCTTCTTCCTGTAGTTAATGCATTCTGCCATGTTGCTATAATTTTTTTTTTTTGTCAGAAAGCTCACATCATCCAAAGTCATGCTTTTAAGGGGTTAGCAACTAGAAAGATTTTATTTTCTCATGGCAAAGTTATTTTGCCTTTGGACCTACCAAGCTTAGGCAAGGAAGGAAGGGACGGAGGATGGGAAAAAGAGGGAGAGGGAAGGAAGGAAGGAAAGAAGGAAGGAAGGAAGGAAGGAAGGAAGGAAGGAAGGAAGGAAGGAGAGAGGAGAGAAACACATATACCCAAACAGGCATGACAGTCAAAATATTTAACTGACCTGGCCAAGGCATTAACAAATCACAAATTTATAATTAACTGTTTTCCATTTAATATTTATCTAATATTTTTAATGTTATAACAAATACACCATAAGTAAAAAAGCATGTCAGACCAAGATGCTAAAGATGCCTCATTAAAGTATTAAGTACCAGGGGAGGTGTTTATACCACCTCATAGTAAATGATAACTTCATAAGCAATGATACAAGTTGAGAAATAAAAATAAAATGTATACCCACAGGCAGCACATTGGAGACTCTCCAGTGAAAATGGGTTGAATGTAGCTGAAGTTACCCAGGAAAGAGTAAGTATACACCTGGGAACTCAAGTAAAACTATTCAGTCACAGAATATTAAGAAAATAAAAAAAAAAATGGGAGGAAGAACAGTAAAGATCAATGCAAATTCTAAACTGGCATCATTATAATAAAAGATTTTGAAGGATGTGAGGCATTCCTCATTGTTTTAGAGAACTATTTATTCTGCTAGTCACAAAGTAATATGAAAAGTTAAGCAGCTGTCAAGATATAATAAAATCTGTGATTTGTGCTTTGAGGCAGAAAAGAGATATTTTGCTTAATCATACTTGGGGTTTAATTAGATTTATCACATATGCCATATTTGACCATTCTAGAATATGATTACGACTGCTGAATAAATAAACTCTGTGTGTGCATTTGCGTCACAGTCAATACTCAGTTTACTGCGATGATGCACTAACCGTGCAAGCATTTTCTTTGGCGCCGCTGGGGCTCTGCTCATCACTATGCCACGTGAACTGGAAGTCCTGGGATTGAGGGACGTGCGACATCTCCGCTCTGCTTTTAAACTCCAACGTCAAAATGGTGGGAGGTAAAAGAATACTTATGATGATCTTTAAAAGAAAACAAGGCAAAATACGTAGTAGGGGTTAAATAAGTTACAGTGTTATTCAAATAGTAAAATTAAGGTTCCAGTGCATACAATGTCAGACCCATCCATCACCAGTTCCATTGCTACCCTGATTCTATAAATGCTTTTTAACTCAGTGACTCCAATTCTAGAAGCATCTGCCTCAGAAACACTCATGAACACAAGCATACGTGGATAGGGATGTTTGTTGCAGGGTTATTTGTAATAAGAAGAAAATGGTGTCAACATAAATGTACACATTTAGAGGGATAATTGGTGTGGAACAACCTAACAGCGAAATACCACACAACCATTTAAAAAAAGCCAAAAGTATCTTGGCTGCATAGTTCAGTTGGTTAGAGCATCATCCGGATACACCAAGGTTATGGGTTCAACCCCCAGTCAGGGCACATACTAGAAGCAACCAATGAATGCATAAATGAGTGAAACAACAAATCGATGTTTCTCTCTCTCTCTTTCTCTCTCTTTCAAATAAACAAAATTTTTTAAAAGACAGACAATTTTAACTATGATAAAAGATATTCAAATTATATTAAGTGAAAAAAGCAAGTTATAGGATAATATAGCATGACCTCATTTTTATAAAAACTAACAAAGAGGAAAATTTATATGCATGTACATATGTACATTTTAACATTTTAAAATACATAGACAATAGTCCTCCCACATCCATGGTTTTACTTTCTATGGTTTCAGTTACCCACAGTCAACCACTGTCCAAAAATATTAAATCGAAAATTCCAGAAATAAATAATTTATAAGTTTTAAATTGCACAACATTTCAAGTAGCAGATGAAATCTTGCAATATCCCACTCTGTCCCACCAGGGACATGAATCAGCCCTTTGTGCACATAGAGGAACTACATGGAAGAATTTATTATTGATTTTTATCCTATTTCTGAAATCTCATTAGTGGAATTAAATTATACAAGCCCTTTTACATATTTCATGTCTTATATCTTTTATTTCTTTGGGTTTTCTATAGTGTATCCACCAAAAATAAAAGAACAGTCATTTTACTTGGGAAACATTATATTTTTAATAACTCTAAAAAGAATAAAATAAAAATATGAAAGTTTTATGGAGTTCTTAAAGACCAGGCATCATCCCTTTTCCAGTTTCATCAGCACATGCCCTCCTTAAGCTTACCCACGATGTAACATTGTAGACTGAGGTTTAAGGTCCTGAGTTTAACGCTGTCAGTAGTTAGTTACTAAATTACCCTTGATAATTCAAGATGAGAGGTGAGGCTAAACTGTAATGGAATAGAAGAACTTGGAGATAGTGGTGTAAACGATCGTATTTGAGGGCAACTTTACAAAACAGCAATTTAATCCCTGCAACCTGACACTGAATGAACAGAATAATAGAAATGGCTGGTTTTATTTCGTTTATTATCAGTTAGTATTCTTAATGAGAAAAATTTCACTTAAAAAAATCTCATTGACTTCTGTTATAATACTCAGAGACAAGTTTACTACTAACAAAATTTTGCATGTGTTTAACACCTTCCAGCAAACTTTGTGAGTATGCCTTTGTGATGGACAGAGCTGGTACAATTGCCCCACTTCGTAAAAGAAGCTGCGGCAGTAGGAGGCAAAGTAGTCGTCTGGGGTCCCCCTGGCAAGCTCCCAGCTCATCTGTGAGAATCAGAAATAGAAACTGTTTTTCTGAAGATCCTCTCTGGAACAAGGGAAAAATGAACTCAAGAGTACAGACCTTCAGACTAAACGAAGAGTAAACTCTATAAAGCAAGTAAAGTACCTTTAACCAAGAGTTTTTCCTCATTTTCAGGCGCCCCATCCACATGTCCGTCAGCAGCATTTGGGTGCACGTGTGTGAAACAAAGGGCCGCAACCCTCCGGACACGGCCAGTTTCAAACAGGTGGAATTGCTCCAGTTCTTGAGCTCATAGGTCAGCAGCTTCATGGCCATTCTCTCATTCTGCTTGAACGCCTTCTCCAGCACGTCCAGGGCAAGCTGGCTGAACTGTCTGCAATGAGCCAGGGTGAGCAGCAAACACAAACGCAGGTGAGAGCCCCAGACAGGTTCACAAAGATTACACATGAGACTCAGAAAAAGACTGACACAAAAGGGCAAGCAGCAACTTAATCATCTCAGTTTGCAGAAGCTACTTTAGAGGGATTGCTGCTCAGGAAATGAACTGCTGTCCCCTTCCTGAAGGATGGGGAGGGAGGGTTTACTCACACTGCGACAGGTGGAATCTGGTTTACGCCAGGAGCGCCTGAGCTATGCATGGGGAGAAGGCACTTCACCCCACAAAACAGGCTCTGTGTAGCTTGGTTTGGGTCTCCCTAATGAGACCTCCAACAGAATTTTTTATAAAAAATACTGTTCAAACTGACCGGCAATTGTGGGATATTGTGTAACTCCTTTTTAAAACAGATTTTATAAAATACATAGATGAGTTAAGGAAGAATTCACTCCTGGAGACATTTTATGGAGTTTTCTGGGGGGTTGTTTCCTCCAAAAAGTAGATGCTGTCATTCTCTAGAACTTTTAAAATCAAAATCATTAATTTGTTTCTATTAACTCCAGCTTCTCTTTTTTCCTCACTATTATAATGCTTTCAATAATCAAAAAATCGAAGACATTTCTAACTTTTCTATCTCGCTCTGGTTCTTTAATACATAATAGATTTATTTGTTTTTCTATTTGAGAGATACTTAAAGTAAACCACAAGTTTTAATTTAACTTAGTATAAAAGAGTTCGAGAGTTAGTAGGGACTTTCAAAATCATTAACTGAACAGTTTTGGCAGCAAGGAAACCAAAGTCCCAAAATCTAGTCAACTCACTTGCCCAACTGGGTGCTGGCCTAGGACCAGAACCCAAGCCTCCTGACTAGAAAGCCATCCCTCTTTCCTTTGTTCCAAAAGCTCCTTAGAAATACCTGAAGAACTTTATTTATGAGAGAGTGCATGAAACACCCAGCAAGGGGTCCACTCATCCACAAGTTCTAAAGTGAGGGAGATCAAAGTGTCTAACCATTCTAAGAACTGTCAATGTTTAGCATGTAATGAAGGGAGAACTCCTACTTTGAGTAATTTTTCATCTCTTCCAAGGCATCATCCACCATGTTGCTCTGCTTAGCTTCACGGGCCATGGCTCGGTAGAGAATAGAAGCGATCACCGCCTTAACCGTGGCCTCCTCGCCATGCTGCCAAAAGAACATGGCCATCTTCTGCCTTTTCATTAGCACAGCCCAAACCAGCAGGTCGTTGTAAGGGTAAATAAAGCCAGAATCATCGGAGATAAGTTGTTCTTTTGACTTCTTCCTTGATTTATGAATGACTGTAGACTTTTCCTGTTGGGGAATAAAACAGAAGTGGTTTCCAAATACTCAGATACATGATGCTCTAACTAATGAAACACGTCAGATATCCTAGGGATGGAAATAATAATAAAACTTTAGATTCCGCATATAAGTGAGATCAAATGGTATTCTAAAGAACAATATAAACACACAGAACAGAAATAGACTCACAGATACAGAGGACTGACGGCTGCCAGCGGGGAGGGGGCATGGGGGACTGGGTGAGAGGGGTGAAGGAATTAAGTGCAGATTGGCAGTCACACAACAGTCACAGGGATGTGAAGTGCAGCATAGGGAATCTAGGCAATAATATTGGGGTAACTATGTACAGTGCCAGGTGGGTACTGGAAAAATCAGGGGGAACATTTTGCAAAGTGTTTGTCTAACCGCTATGCTATATGCTTGAAACTAATACAAAGTGATATTAAATGTAAACTGTAATTTAAATAAATATCAAGACCAGGTAAAAATAATAATAGAACTTTAGAAACCAGAAACCAAACCTTTGGCATTTTAAGGCAATACACTTCTTGTTGTATCTAATAGTTCCAGAGTCCCTGACCTGACATACACTAAGTTCATTTAGCTCAACTTAAAACACTACACATTTGAAATAAAGTCACTAACTATACAACCACTTTTAATTTCCCAAGGAAATGGGTTGAAATAACATAGTGGATAAATGACAACTATTAAAAAAAAACCCTCTAACCTCACCTTACAAACAGACTCATTAACCACGTAGAAAAATGTCACTAGTGTTGCCAACCTGCATCCAAATAGGCTGGTTTCAGGTTTCCTTTCTCATTCTGATTACGTTCCTCCAGCGGTGGTCATGGGTAAGGATGAAATGCTATCCTCCACCTGAAAACCCTCCCTCTACTGCTCATCTCAGATGCGACTCTCTAACCCCATGTTCTTCCCTAACTCTGTGTATGAGTCTCAACTTCGATACCCATCATACTGCACTATGGTTATTACTCTGGGGATGACGGGGGGACCATTCCTCAGTCATCATTATATGTTCCCCAACCCACCTGCACCCCACATTCAACCAAGCACCCAACATAATGCCTGGAAAATAATAAGATTCAATAATTATTCTGTTTCATTAAAGAGGGGAGTCATAGCACAAATTGTAATAAGTTTCCTCTGTTTCTATGAATAAAGGAAGTGTGTATCATTCATGGTGATTAAGGGTAATTATAAAATAGCTTTTCCTTCTGGGAGCTATGGGAAGCAAACCTCTCTCAGGCAACGTCGGAACCAGTTACACAAAGCTCTTGAGCAATGCATTCGTCCCCACAGGCAGGTGGGGCTGAGGCCGCATGGGAAGGGGGAGTAGCAGTGATGTGCACACACATGCACACACATAATCATTGGCATACTGTAATATCAAGCGAAACGTAATTTTAAGAAGTTGTCAAAGGGAAGAAATAAGATGCTAAAGGACAATCTGAGAGAGAAATAAAGGACAATAAGAAAGTAGTCACATCTAATCAGGCTCAGGGAGAGGGGAGGGAGTTTCGCGGTTGGGTGAATGGTTACATTTTTCATACCATCCCATAAACTGACCTCTGGAGTCACCATGTGGACCAGGTGGCAGTTGGCACAAGGAAGGCCGGATGGAGTGTCAACCCCAGTATTATTCAGTTCCCAGGGCTCTGTCCCGGGCCTTTGCTCATTGTTACAGGACAGCTGTGTTACGCTTTTGATCTGCGCCATCTGTTTATGGCACTTGTAAGTGGTCGCTCTATTTGTACCTCCCTTTCTCCAATTTTTTTTTTACTTTTTTTAATCGATGTTTGAATACACTTGCCTCCATTTGCCCACCACCACTTTCCCCCGCCCTACCCACACCAACCTCCCACCCTCAATCCCACCCCCCTTGGCTAACCCTAACCCTTTCTCCAATTTTAGATGAAGAAGCCATCTCAGGATGCAAGAACAATTGTTTTTTTTTTTAATCTAAAACTAAGTAATGGTACCTTGAGTTTGTAAGGCTGGGCAGTTCTGATGAACTGGGAATGCAGGGTGCTTTCTGCAGATTCTTTTCTGTTTTCTGAGCCGCATCTCCGGGGCAGAGGGGGCTGGGAAGGGGTTTGAGCAAAGCTGGTCACTCTCTGGCACATACTGAATATTATTTTATTTTTTAAATAAAACAAAAAGGGGAAAGGAATATTATAGTGGTAACATTGAACATTTTATTTCTAGGCAGTAGTGAAAACCAAATATAATAGTGTCCTACCAAACACCCCATGGTTGTCTCTCATTCATGATTAGTGGTTAATCATTACTCAAATTAATTACTCACTGACCCAAAAAGAGCCCCTCATGCTATTCTTCTTCTTAATGGCACTGTTATTTCCTAACACCTTAGAAAACATGTTCTTTTGTTCCCAGTTACACATCTGCATTCCTTCTCTATGTGGAAATTCCATTAGAATCAATGGATGTTCTATACCTGGAACAAGCTCAGAATAGGCGATAAAGATACATAGTTCTGATAAGGAAAAGTTCCCGTTCACAAACAGCTCCAAGGTTAAGGTTAAGTTAGAAAGTTATGGAATTTTTCCACACGTTATATAATGTTGCCCCTGGAACTCCAGTGGCTAGGCACAATAACAAAACTCATTGCTAATCAGCATGAAGTTTTCATCAATGAGAGAGAAAAACAAAAGCCTTTGTAAAAGGAATAGAAGAAAAATTTATGATACAAATCATAGGCTTTGAACTACTTTATTTCTAGTTTATGTTTTATGGATATAAATTAGATATAAATGTGAGGTGGTGAAGACTTTTTAAAGATAATACTTCAATAATTATGGTGATAGAGAATTAATAGTATCATAAGTAATAGTCATAATGACTACTATTATTAACAGTTACTCCATACCCTCTGGAAAAAAAAAACAGAAATATGGGCTTTTCATATATTATTTATTTAGTCCTTTTGATACATTTTTAAAAGCAGCATTATTACTCCCATCTTATAGATGAGGAAACTGACACACAGAGAGGTTAAGTTTCTTGCTCAAAATCACACAGCTGCTAACGAGCAAAACAAAGCTTCAGTTCCAGATCTCCGACTCCAAACCAGGTATTTGTAACTCTATCACTTAATTTACTAGGCAACACAATAAGCTCTGTACTTCCTCACTAGAAAATAATCAAAAAGGGGTAATTTCCTGCTTGCTTTTAAAAAGAGCACTATGGCACGCACCTGGCCTGCTGCCGCCAGAGGGCAGAGGGCACCGAGACCACAGTCAGTCCTGGTGCCTGCCGCTCGTACCTACACGGCCAGGTGTATTCTGTTTAAATGAAGGAGCTGACACCTCAAGCGTGTCCCTATCCTTTGAAATTTCAATAGAGAACATTTTCTCTGTGTGATTTGGGTTTCTTTTTGTTTTGTTCTTTCATTTCCTAAAGCCAAGTTGAGCTTTCACTTCACCTAATTTTTTCTAAATAAACATCAAAAGTAGCTTGATATTCTGGATTCTTCACGTGATCTTACCCTCAAACCACCTTTCCAGTCTCATGCTTCATAACCTCCTGGTACTTCTCCCATGACAGAGGTCTCCTTGCCTCATCCCTGCAAAAACACACCCTGATATCTGCAGCCCTGGGCTTCTCTTCACTGCTTCCGTTCTTCCCTCAGCCCAAAATGCCCGCCTGCCTCTACAACACTTCATCTTCAATAGCAATCAGTCTCTTCGGTTGCTGACCCGTGAAGGCACTTGTAAGAAACAATGTTTGCTCTGTTAGCCAATTAACCAGTCTGACTCTACATTCCCAGCCTTTTAAAACTATGATGAAAAATAAAATATGTAAAACATGTGTTTGTAAGTACATTCTGCATGCATCTTTCAATATAACACCCATACTTGTCCCAAATTTGTCATCTCTAGACTGTGGACTACTATGAGTTTATAGAGCTAATCCTATGAAGCTTTGGACTTCTGTAGTTTCAAAAGAAAAAGGAAGAAAAGAAAGAACTGGTCATCTCTCCCCCTAACCTTTCTCATCATATCACTTCTATGTCAATATAGTACATGTTATGTTCTGTTTCATATTATGGCTAGTTATTCACAAATCTGTTTCCTCTATGAGTTTCTAAACTCCTAACCTTTATGTCCAACCTAGGCCAGAGTGCCAGCACAGTACCTTACATAGAGCAAATACGAAAAAATGTTGATAGTGAAATGTCCATTTTAGAAGTATTCCCATCTGAACTTCCCAAACCACTTTTTTAAAAGTATTGTTACTAGTTATCCTTAATTTTACTAGAGTACTTTTAAATTGTGCTACCTTATGTTTTCTGTAGAGATTGTAGAAGGCTCTGAAGTTTTTTCTAGTGTAGCTGCTGCGATATGCCCCACCAATGAGGTACTCCATTACCAATCCAATGTCGATGAGGGTTATTCTGTAGCCCGAAAGAAGGGTATGCTGCAACAAAAACGTGTCATCAATTATAACTTTCGGGGGGGGGGGGTTTACCCCTTTTCCCATGCCATCAGAACATAACCAAGTCAACTACAAAGAGGCAGGCTCATATTTTTCAATTATCTTTACAAACCGGTCAACTAATATGGCCAGCTATTGATTCAAACTGCTTGTTCAGATGGAAAAGGATACTTAGCTTTAATGTGGCTTTAGTTTCATAGACATTGAATGTGTGACGCCTGCTTATATCTGCTCATTCACTCTCTTTTCTCTCTCATGCATACACATTCTTTAGAATAAAATGCATTTAAATACAGTACAAAAATTGTCTTTAACTGGAAATAGCTAGTACAACAGAAGTAGTATTACTGGAAGGTATACTGAATGTATGCGATTGAAAATTAACATCATGTTAAATAATCCACCTCTCTCTTTATGGAAATGGCTATAACACTTTGCACTGTGTTGACAACATCATACATGAAACAAGAATATGCAAAGTAGAGCACATAGAAATACAGAACATGGAATGGCAGAACCAAATGAGATGTCAAAACATAAGGATCTGTCAAGACGAATTGTTACAGCTGGTAGGAGACCAGAGCAGCATTTTTCCAAGTACATGGATCTTAGTCTAAATCAAAATTATTTTGACCCCTGAACATTTTTAAAGGCACACAGACTGCTGAACAAGGTCTCCACGAGTAACATTCATGAAGCTTTGAACAAGAAGTAAGGTGATATATATCTATATATGTAAGTGTGTAAATGATTTTTTCAGTCATAATTACTTTTTTCAAGAAACAATAAAAATGATGCTTTTATTTGCTGCTAGTTAGTAGGCTATTTAACTTTTTTCATTCCTTTTCTTCAGTTTACTGTGGTAGAATCAGAGTTTAAGGAAATAATATAAGGAAAATCATTTTGATCTATCATAAATGAATGCAAATTAAATTTGCATTGGCATGGACACTTTTGCTTACCACTAATTTGCCAACTAAATGTCTTCCTCTGCAGCCCCTTCACTCTGGCTGTGCCACCATGCCAACATAACCAGAAAGCCTACACTCTCTTCATAAGGATATTAGATATGATAAATGAGGAAAGAACTGTTCTTTCTTGTTTGTTTGTTTAGATTTTAACCTATTTATTTTTAGAGAGAGGGAAAGACAGAGAGAAAGGGAGGGTGAGAAACATCAATGTGTGGTTGCCTCTCACACACCCCCCACTGGGGACCTGGCCTGCAACCCAGGCATGTGCCCTGACTGGGAATCAAACTGGCAACCATTTCGGTTCTCAGGCTGGTGCTCAGTCCACTGAGCCATACCACCCAGGGCAGGAAAGAACTTTTCGAATGTGTCATGATGGAAATTAATTATGGTGACAAATAAAAGGCACTCCCAGTTTTCTGCACATGTGAATAAAAGTCCTTGGTAATTAAAAGAAAACAAATTAAGGCATAAAAACCTGTTAAAGTTCAGAAGTTCTGGTAAGTAATGGGACAGATTATTTTAAATAATAATCTGACTTAACTCAAAGTTCAATGAAAACACAATGAGCAAAATACGAGGAAGGACATAGAGCAGTGGGATTCATCCTAGTTCCCTAGAACAATGCTTAGAAAACAAATGGGAGTCCCCAAAGCAACAGTCAAAACAATAGTTTTGGGCAAAACAATAATAACAAAAACAATGGAAATCACATATTAGTCCTTTGATAAAGACAAGAATGCCAGGAAGTGCCTTTATTTTCAACAGGTATTATCATCATTGATAATACAGCTGTACCACATTGAGCTGATGTTTCGATTAGAAGTTTCATATGTCTCCAATTTGTATTTGTAAGAGAAAATAATTACTAACTAATGATACTTACTTGGTGGATCTAATCTTTAAAAACAGGGTGAGTTATAGGAAAAATGTAAGGGTGTGGTTCGGTGATGAAATTGTTCAGTCAATTGCACAAGAGGGTAGGCAATTCACTAAACGATCCAAATCTACATTCTACAAAGCAATATCTAGTGAAAGTTCCACCACAAAGTTAAGGCAATGCACAAAGAAATTTGCACACCTTCGTAATTAGGTTACCTGTTTCACATCTCGGACAAGATGATGCAAGAGCATATTAGTAGGTCCTTGTTTCTGCAATAAAGAACAAAAGGAAGAATTTTAATTACCTTTTTATTACCATGTGCTAGGGGGTAGGGAAACTTTATCTCAGAATGTATAAATAATCCAGAATACCAGGAGTGTTCTTCAACATCTTTAGTAATGAAGCTCAAGTCACATTACTTCTAAGGAAGATGTTTTCCAAGAGAAGATATAATTAGATTGAAGTACTTTTCAAAGCAAGATGTATATAGGTAGTAGTAAGTGCTTAACTTTATGAGACAGAAACAAATTTTAACTAATTTATAACCACTCTTTAACATATATAACAAATTGCACCAACAAATATTTATTGAACACTTACTATGTTCAATCAAGCTTCTGAGGGAGTCAATGAAGAATGTAAGTACTTCCTTTGCAGAGTTTTTGCAGTCTAATGGAAAAGAAGGAGTACTTACACATACACACAAAATGACCAACAATATGAATATGTGTGTGCTCAAAAGCTGAAAGTAATTTGTACTCTAGGGACAGGTCAAAAAGACAGGACTGGAACAGAGCTTTGACGACAGTCTAAGGCTCAAAGGACGAGGGAGGACACTGTGAGAAGGGTGCATGACTCGAGCAATTGGTGTTTTTACAACAAGTGAGCCAGTCAGTCTAGTTTCGGTAAGTGTTTGCACAGGAAAGTTGCAGGTACAGAATTTTAACAATTCTTAGACTTAGACTCAGTCTTAGACTGAGATGCTTTCAATAACACAATAAAACTAATTTGTTTTTATTCATGTCCGTGGCATTAATTATAGTGTAACTAAAATATTTTCTTAAGTTAATGTATGCCTCCATTCTGTGTAGTTAATGATGGGAAATATAGAAATGACCCTCAGATCAAATGGAACCTGTAAAGACATTTCTCCTTTGGATGAAAAGTCTGTGTCTCTCTAAGCCATCTATCTTTGTACATGAACATTCAAGAAAACTTTAACATTCAAGCTAAATCTTAAGGTAAATTTTAAAGGAGGTGACTGACGAAATGTTCCAGTACTCACTGTATTATAGAGCTCTTCCAGTCGAGGGATAGTAAGAAAGCGATGAAGGTTCACTCCATATTCTATTAAGAGCTTCACAAAATCCACCCGATCCATCACTAAAGCATCTAACATTGCTTGTTCCAATAAGCCAGGCTTTAGAGGGTAGGAATAAATAAAAGATATGACAATTAAGGAAGTAGAAATAACTTAATGACTATGTGTATTGGAACTCAAGGCTATACAGGCATAGTAAATATAAAATACAACCTTACTTCAGCACTTGAGTAAAGGAATAACAAAAAGTTAACTTGAACACACAAAGGACATCTTGACTAAATTTGCTCTTGGGTGGGAAAATTGACTATTGTAAAGATCTCAATGCTTTCCAAACAAATGTACAGGTTTAATAAAATTCTAATAAAACTCCATTTGAAGTTTTTTCTTTTTTTCATAACTTGACATGTTTCTATTTAAACTGCACCTGGCTTGTGAGTATAAATAGCAAATTAAACATATTCATCTATTTTTACTCCTACCTAAAACCCCATTTAGGGGTATAAACCCCTAAACTATAGAAGAAAGAAAGAAAGAAAGAAAGAAAGAAAAGAAAGAAAGGAAGGAAGGAAGGAAGGAAGGAAGGAAGGAAGGAAGGAAGGAAGGAAGGAAGGAAGGAAGAAGGAAAGAAAGAAAGAGGGAGGGAGGGAGGGAGGGAGGGAAGGAAACCCTGGCTGGGTGGCTGTTAGTTGGAGCATCATCTTATACACCAAAACATTTCAACTCCTGGTCAGGGCAGATATAGATTCGATCCCTGGTCAGGGAGCATAGGGGAAGCAACCAATCAACGTTCTCTCTCTCTCTCTGTCTCAAATCAATAAACATATCCTCAAGTGAGGATTAAAAAGAAAAGAAAGACAGAAATGAATCCATAAGAACGAGGTCAAGAGAGCAACATTTTAAAAGTGGTAACGGAAATAGCAGTCCCCAGAAAGCCAGAAAATGAAAGTCTCCAGAAATTGAAACTAAAAAAAGTTAACAACCAAACAAATCTATGCCACAGAATTCTGGCAGCACCAGGATGTAATAAATGTACATATGCTGAATTCCTAATGTTGGGGCCGTTCCAATCATCTTCCCCCATTTGATTTCCATACCAGCAACAAGGCTTTTACCTTCCAGGCAAGAGACTGAAGTATTCTTGTCTGGTATTGTGACTCATACGGGAGAAAAGACATGAATACGTTGACTTCCCAGGTCCGCCAACAAATGGCAGCCAGATCACGCCACTGTGAAGTCAAACCGACAGGCTCAGATTTCTAATGAGTTTTCTATCCTACACTCTCAAAAAGTCCAGAGAACAGACCACAAAACATCAACTAAGAGGAATCAGGCAATGCAGAAAAAAGAAAACTTCAAAAGAACCATCATTAAATATCTTTACAAATAAAAGACAATATTCGTGTTCAGGATGTCATTTTAAAAAAAAAAAGACAAAAAACAAATTTGCTCTTAGAAAGTAATAGCATGCTATCGCTTCTCCGCCTTTTGGCTAAGATCAAGTGTAGAGATTAATAGGATGCTACCAGAAACAAAGAGAAAATGCATATTAGGTAAAAGAAATAAGATTAAAGGAGCAATCCATGGTCCAACACTTAATTAATAGGAATTCCTTAAAGAGAACAGAGAAAACAGGGTAGGAAATTCCCCAGAATAGAAACACATGATTGAAAAATTTAAAGTATATGTTCAGCATAATGGATATAAAGACTAAACAACACATACATGTATTTGTGAAATCTCAGAACACTGAAAAAAAAATATTTTTTAAACTTCCATAAGAGGAGAAAATGGTCACAAAGGATCAGAAAAGAGAAAGATTTTTACTTCTCAGCAGCAACACTAGGTATTAGAAGCTAAGCATTCAAAATACTGTAGGAGAATTATTTACAATCTTGAATTAAAATTTATTCAAACATGTCAGTCCTCAGAATCTTTTATACTCCCTTTCTCTGAAGGTTACTGAAGGATGCACACCACCAAAATAAATAAGTAAATCCAGAAAGAGGAAGACAGGAAATACAGAAAACAGGCACGATAACACAAGAGAGAAACCTCAAGACAATGAAGAACAACAGTCCCGTGCCAGGAACAGCAGGCCACCAGTCCCGATCTCAGCAGTGAGGACCATACACAGGGGTACTGAGAGGTGTTTAACACTGACACATCAGAAGACAGCAATGTGACTTATTACAGTAGGCATTTAGATAGCATGAGCAGAGCAAGGGCGGTGGACCAGGTAAGGGAGGTGGGCCAGGTAAGGGAGGTCTCCAGAACAGAAAGCCCCAGGTACCTAGCAACCAGCAAAACTGGTGGGGGGTAGTGGGAAGGACCTCATCCCCAGAGTAACCTTCCCTCCCCTAGCATGTTGCTGATCATGAGGTTTAACCCCCCTGACCTTTCACATCTCTGTTCCTGTGGACCAGACCCTCCCCTGAACTTTCTTCTGCTGGCAGGTTGCTAGGCATGTGGTAGACTCCCTTGGGAGGAACAAGGGGACCAGAGAACAGTCTCATGTGACTCCCACACTGTACCCCTTATGCAACCACTCCCTTAAGCATTCAGCCCTCAGGACAATGAGGTTCTGAACTACATTAAGTAATCTTGGGAACAAAGCCTCAGTTCTGTTGGCCGCAGAGAGAGAGTTTTGGTCAAACTAGAAATAACATCTAGGCTTCAGTTGTGTGTCACCTCCAGGCCCTGAAAAGCAGCAGGGCCAGGTGGGAGGGGTGGGGGATGTCACAGCTGATTTCAGGACCAGCTGTGATGATTAATGATCCCTCCACCTGCTCTGGGGCCAACCAGTCAGTGGAGACCTCAACCCTGAAAGGACACACCTGGAAAGCTGATAAATATTCACTGAGATCCTCTCCTGGGACCTCCCCTTAAATCCCAGTCCTTAAAAGCCCTTAGGACACAGCACCCAGCACGCCTCTGCCTTTCCCTTCCTTCTCCAAGGGCCCTTCTTTTGCCTGTAATTCGTTTCCTGAGCCCATCTCCTCTACAGTTCACTCCTTCTGTCTCTGTGACTTTCTAAAGAAACTTTCTCTTACAATTTTACTCTTGTCTCTAAATTATTAGTTGGAACTCAAGTACCAAGGTTGCTGAGGGGATTGCTGAACCAAGGTCTGGTCTGACCGCACAGGTCGAACACATGGTGCCATTTCACCACCAACATGATTATTTAGAAATATGAAGGTTTGTAAAGATCAGAACAGTCAAAAAGGTCACAAGTACTTGGCTCTTGGGATTAGAGCCTTGGCTCAGGCTAAAGAACAACTTTTTTTTAGCATACTTTTACTACCATTTAATGTTTTAAACTATATATATATATATTAGTTTGACTCCAAAATTATCTACCTGTGGTATGGTCACAACTGTAATTTTTTAAAATAAAATGTTAATAGTATTTATGATTACCAATATAGGTAATTTTTCTTGTGTATATTTTTCTCTGCTTTCACTAATTTCTACTAGGAGCACTTATTATAATTTAATGCAAAAATTAAATTAAAGTTTTAAATAACAACATAAAAATCTGCCCATTCAAAAAATAAAAAATTTTCAAAATTAATATCCAGAAATCAGTTGTATTTTTATATGCCAATAATAAAGGGACAAAGAGAAAGGGAAATTGAGCAAACAATCCCATTCACAATTGCTTCAAAAAAAAAATGAAATACCTAGGAATAAACCTAACCAAGGATGTAAAAGACCTGTACTTGGAAAGTTATAAGACACTAAAGAAAGAAACTGAAGATACAAATAAGTGGAAACACATACTGTGTTCATAGATAGGAAGAATTAACATCATTAAACTGTCCCTACTACCCAAAGCAACCTATAAATACAATGCAATTCTTATCGAGATTCCAATGACATATTTCACAGAACTAAAACAAATATTTCAAAAATTTATATGGAACCACAAAGGCCCTGCATAGCAACAGTGAACCTGAGAAAGAAGAACAAAGTTGGAGAAAACACACTACCCAATATCAAATATCAAGCTATTAGGTAGTGTGATTCCTCCAATGATAAGCCACAGTAATCAAAACAGCATGGTATGGCATAAAAACAGACATGTAGACCAGTGGAATAGAATAGAGAGCCCAGAACTAAACCTACACCTTTATAGTCTATTAATATTCAACAGAGGAAGCAAATATATACCATGGGCTAAAGATGGTTTATTCAATAAATGGTGTTGGGACAATTGGACAGATATGTGCAGAAAATGAAACCAGACCACCTTCTTACACCACACACAATAATAAATTCAAAATAGATCAAAGACTTAAATTTTAGAACCGAAACCATAAAAATCCTAGAGGAAAATATAGGCAACAAAATCTCAGACATTGCTCATAGATATTTTTCATCAGATATATCTCCCCAGGCAAGAAAAACAAAAGAAAAAAATAAACAAATGGGACTTTATCAAACTAAAAGGGTTTTGCACAGCAAAGCAAATAATCAACGAAATAAAAAGACAACCTACAGAATAGGAGAACATATTTGCCGATACATCTGATAAGGGGTTGATATCCAAAATTTACAAAGTACTTACAAAACTCAACACCGAAAACATGAACAACCCAATTAAAAAATGGGCAAAGGACCTAAATAGACACTTCTCCAAAGAAGACATACAGATGGCCAATAGACATATGAAAAGATGATCAAGGTCACTAATCAGAGCAATGCAAGTCAAAACCACAATGAAATACCACCTCACACCTGTCAGAATGGCTATCATCAAAAAATCAACAAACAGCAAGCATTGGCGAGGATGTTGAGAAAGGGGAACCCTTTTGCACCTTTGGTGGGAATACAGACTGGTGCAGCCGCTGTGGAAAACAGTATAGAGATACATCAGAAAATTAAAAACAGATTTGCCTTTTGACCCAGTGATCCCACTTCTGGAAATATATCCAATGGAACCCAAAATACTAACTTGAAAGAACCTAAGCACCCCTATGTTCATTGTAGCATTATTAACAACTGCCAAGATATGGAAGCACCCCAAATGTCCATCAGTAGATGAGTGGATAAAACAACTATGGGAAACTTACACAATGGAATGCTAATCGGCTATGAAAAAGAAGTAAATTTTACCCTTTGTGACAATATGAATGGACCTAGAGGACATTATGCTAAGTGAAATAAGCCAGTCAGAGAAAGACAAATGCCATAAGATTTCAGTCATATGTGGAATCTAATGAACAAACTGAACTAACGAGGAAAATGGGGACAGACTCCTAGATGGAGAGCAGGATGACAGCTATTTGGGGGTAATGATAGGGGGTGGAGGGATTGAGAAAAAAGGAAAAGGACTCATGGACATGGACAACAGTGTGTTGATTGCTAGGGAACAGGGCGGATAAGGGTACGAAAAGGTAATATAAAACAAAATACAACAAAGGTGAAATTAAAGCCCTGGCTGGTGTGGCTCAGTGGACTGACCGTGAGACTGTAAGCCATATGGTCACAAGTTCAATTCCTGGTCAGGGCACATGCTTAGATTGCAGGCCAAGAGCCCAATTAGGACAAATGATCTATGTTTCTCTCCCTCTCTCTCTCCCTAATTTCCTCCTCTCTCCTCTCTCTAAAAAATCTTTTTTTCAAAGTTAAATCTAAACAAAAAATAAAAAATTTTATTTTGCCTTTCCTTCAACTTCCTTTATCAGCTTCAATTAATCTGCAGAGCTAAAGGGGAAAAAATGTTTTCAGGGAGGCAAAATAAATGAGAGAAATGTGTTCATATTTTCTGGGCACTTAGCTACAGAGATGCTACTCCCATACCCCTCCCAAACCAATTAATCTCTCCTCCAATTTCCTCTTTTTCCCCTCCATAACAAACCAACACAAAATATTTTTTTCCCATTTTCATTATACCTTCCAATGCTGTCCATGTATTAGGATATGTTTCTTGGCAATGTCTGTCCTGTCCCAGGCCATTGCCAGATTTAATTGCTCAGATGCCGATAAACTTGTACCTAGAGTAAAAGAAAGGAAAAAATTATATGTTCTATTTAAAATGTCAACATATGCCCTGTGTGGTGTGGCTCAGTGGACTGAGTGCCGACCTGTGAACAGAAAGGTCGCCAGTTCAATTCCCAGTCAAGGCACATGCCTGGGTTGCAGGCCAGGTCCCCAGTAGGGGCATGCAAGAGGCAACCAATCAATGTACTCCTCACACATTGATGTTTCTCTCTCTCTCATTCTCCCATGCTTCCCCTCTCTCTCTAAAAGTAAATAAATAAAATCTTTTTTTAAATTTCACTAAAATGTCAACATATGAAGCACAGAGAGCCATTGAATGTGAAAACAGGAGGTGAGAAACAGTTGTAACCGTATTCAGACACTCACCTTTTAGTAGAGCAGTTAGGATTGCTAAATCAAGGTCATGCAACTCCTCAGAATCAGCCTCAAATATGATAATCTATCAGAGTTGAAAAACAGAAAGGCATATATTTGGGAATTAGTAAAGAAACGCTTCCAAGAGTACCCACCAAATTCATTCCTGAGCTAATGAATCGGGGGAAACAATCTTCATTAATGTCAAAAACCACTCAGAGTTAAAAATATTTTTTTACTTATAAAAGAGAAAAGAATTTACATAGGGTAATAGAGAACTGTGGGTGTAAAGGGGGAAAATACCTTAAAATTTCATATATTCTAGAGGAAACATATATAAAAGAGCATTACTACACTAATTTACTGTGCACGTGCTATAAGAAAACTCATTTCAGTTTCTCATGTAAAGGAAATACTTCCTCATTTCAAAGGAATACCATATAAGCTCCGTCTGTTCACCAAGGCTTAGAAACTCAGATTTCTGCTTTTCAATGAGAAATGAATCCTCAAGGATTTGTCATAAAATAGGTGAGGCAATTACAATGCACCCACTGAGGAAGTACGATGGACAGCACAGACTGTTAGCACAACGTCAATGTGTCCTGTGCATCCTGGCATGCGACTGACTTTTTAAGACAAATAGGATATTGCTTATAATTATAAAAGGTTTCCTGCTGTTAATGAATGTGTCTCAGTGTTTCCGAATGAAAATATATTTTATACATTAGAAAGAGTGTTTAACAAAAAAAAAAAAAAAAAAAAAAAGCTCCTGGATTGGCAAGTTCTAGCCCCAGAGAATCAGCCTTGGGTAAATACCTTACGACCACTGCATCTGAGGTTCCTCACCCACAGAAGAGGAACCCTAATTTCTAAGGTCCCATAAAGACAGAATAACTATGCTTCTACAGTTCACACATTGGTTCCCCCCACCTAAGAGCCCCTCCAAGTGCATGAATAAAATCAACCCTCATTTGTACAGGAGCTGAGAACCCAATGCCTGTAGTGTACAAAATCTCAGTTGCTTCTCTAGTTCCCTTTTGATGTTACTGATCACTGTGGGAAATACAAAACGCAGTTCACTAAACTTAATCACTTTTACGTACTACTGCTCTGCTAAGTGCTTTCTGTCAGGTACAGTCGAGAATTTGAAACAAGGGGTAGAAGGTTAAGAAGCCAAGTTACTCAACTAAGGGTCATATATACAAAGTTAAAAATTCCAGCCGTGGCTGGTGTGGCTCAGCGCATTGAGCACTGGTCTGCAAACCAGAAGGTAGCGGGTTTGATTCTGGGTCAGGGTACATATCTGGGTTGCGGGCCAGGTCCCCGGTTGGAGGTGTGCAAGAGGCAACCTACTGATGTTTCTCTTGCACATCAATGTTTCTATCCCTCTCTCCCTCCTCCCTTTCTCTGAAAATAAATAAAATCTTTTTAAAAAATAAAAAATTCTATACTGTAGAAAATTGTGAAATTAACTGTATAATTGTTAAAAATTAGCATTTTAAGCCAGTTGAGTCATCACCTCATCATACTCACAGAATCCCTGTGTACCATGCATTCCATCAGAATTTGAAAAAGGTGCTTGGACTGTTTAAGACTGAAGTTAAAAGTGTTTTGAATCATGCAGACAATCTCCTCCTTCACCTGAGGACGAAGGGTCCTGCAGAGAGAGAGAAGTGGCCAGGACTTGATGCAACGCAGAGAAGGGGACAAGACAGCAACATCAGTACAAGAAAACCAACCGTCTGCCCTACCTGACTGAGGTGTCTATGGACAGTTCTGCCCAGGAAGAAAATGAGCAGGAAGCAAAGAGAAGCAGCATCACTGGGAGTCTGAATTTGAAATTGAGAATAGACTGATCTGCCATGATCCTGGAGACAACACACTCTGGGGAAATATTCTCGAACTGATAGATTTCCAGGGGGCTGTCAAGCTCCAGAAATTATGGACATCATATTCTCAAAAGGATCTAAAGGCCCAAAGGGTTAAAACCACTCATCAAGGGTGACTTTAGGAAAGGGAGGGGTATGAAAGGATAAGGAATGGGGCAGAGGGTACAATCAGATTGCTGAGGGCTGAAAGGGTGAGAAACTGTAAGGAAAGAATCTTCAAAGAGCAGTCACAACATAAGCATGAATGTTTATGAAGTAAATCAGTGGGGTTAATACTTAGTTCATTAGCACTTTTTTTACTTAGAGAGTAGAAATATGTATCAAACTTTTGATATTGGAAAAATCACCCTGAACATAGGGATGGCTAAAGAAAAATTTTCTTCATACTTAAAAAGGGGTAAAAAAAATTAAAACCTCAAATAAGCACAGAATACACTATGTAAATACAAGGATGTCAATTCTCCCAATTCCTGCTATTTTTACTAATGGCAAATGAACTTGAAGGTGATCTGAGCCAACATGGGTTTCCCCATTCACTGTAGAATTTTCTCAGTGTTAATGGCCATTTGCAGGAGCGTCTCCTCCCTCATTCTCCCTGAAAATGCTCCCCTGGAAGCTCAGGCAAGGCTCAAGCATCCCTTGGAGGCAGGTCATTCTTCAGCTAAGGAAACAGCAACTGGCATCACTGGAAGGCATCTTGATAAATAAATACAAAAATCACTGAAAAATAAATTCCAATCTCTACCTCTACCCTCCAAGGGTATCCGGCCCACATAAAGCAGAGTTTAAAGAATTAAAATGAAAGAATAGTCACCATAATCTCCAAAGTGAGAGTCAACCACTTACCCCTCATCTGCGAAGTGTTTGTGGGTGAAGGCCAGGAGGTCGGCAGCCCTGCCAGTGCCCTCACACACCACCACTGGGTGCTTGTCTTTCACGGTCTCCCACACCCAGAGGATGACATTGGGACCGCCTTCCACCACCAGCCCCACCATGGGCACGCCTTGTCTCGAGCCTATTTCAGACGACAAACAACACCACGCTGTTAGGAAGCAACCCTGTCTCAGCCAATCAGCCATTTTGATTTCCAGACACAAGTGTCTCCATCACCACCTACACTGGGTACTTGCTCTAGCCCCTCTGTCTTTTGGACTCAGGCTTGTGTAGTTCAAGGCAAACCAGAAGCTTGGACTTTAAATAAAAATAGCATCTATATGTTAACAGCATTTTTTAAATTTCTCTGGTTTAAAAATCAACAATAATATTTAAGTATTTTCATTCTATCCAAGTAAATCCCTTTTCAATCACATCAATGACAAATACAAATATTGTAGAAAGCTTCCTTAATTAGCATGGTAGGTAAAAAGGTCAGCTTTGATGTATAAGTATTTGGGGATTCTTGAGGGCTTTATCCTTCCTTCCTTCCTCTCTTCCTCCCTTCCTTGCTTCCTTCCTTTTTGTGTGGGTGAGTGTGGTACGTGCAGGTGGCTTACTGTTTTTTGCTGTTTTCATATTGGCTCTCGGTAGAATTTATAAATGTTACCAGTCCTCTGAAACTGACTCCACGTTCTTTTTCCACAAACGGTGAAACCATCCCAGTAATTCCTAAATTTCAAGATCTTTGAGAGCAGGAATGTCACTTGCCAGTGTTTGTAAACTGGGGTTGTTTTCATTCATCCTCCAATGGGAAATCAATAGGAAATAAGAAAGACAAAGGCTTTGCTCTCCTGGGGCACACGTTCTACTGCTGTACAGAACCCCTGAAAAATTTCTGTGGTAAACACAGGTCAGTAGAGGCAACAGGACATTCCAGGTAACTGATATTTCAGACGCCTTCATGGCGATCCCTGACCTATACTCCTCTCCCTTCCCCTACCCACCCCACCCCACAGAGGGGCCGCCATGTTCTCTCCCCTAATATTCTCTCCCCTTTCCTGATCAACAGGTAAAGGAGCCTCCAACTTTCATTTACACTGAGCTCTAAGTGGCAATAATTCCCACAGCCCCTCCCATGCCCCCCACCCCAACCGGGAGATGACTCCATAAGAGGAAAGAAACAGACATTTATTGAGGAATACTATGTACCCAGCACCATTGCAGATACATCTAAAATCCTTCATCTAAATTAATACTCACAGCAAAAGGGAGAAGTAGACAGTTCCTTGCATTATATTAAGAAAACAAACTGACTGATAACTCCCTTGCCCAAGGTCACAGGGAGTAAATGACAGAGCTTTGGTCAGTCTGACTTCACCACATTCTGCTGCCTTGGGGAATCAAGGCCCAAAGCTCAAGACATTCAGCCTTTCCCAGCTGAAAGTCAAAGGCTGAAGAGCACTTGTACCTCTCGAGGGCCTTCTTACTCCCTGCCCCTCTGCCTGAATGGGTGGAGTATTTTATGGAAGATTTAACTCACTGAAAGAAGCAATGGCCACCGTGCTTCCTTGGAAGAAAAGTCTCCATTTCTCCAGGCAGCACCCAGCCCTCCTCCTCCCTACAAGGAGTCTCCCCTCTCCACTCACTGAAGCAGGCCCTCCTCTTGCCTCTCCTTCCCACAGATACTACCCAAATGGCTGCTCAGAGTGGTACCAAAGCACCACTCTGAGCAGCACACAACATGGATATCTTCAATGGTCCCTATATCTAAAAGCCTGTCTGACTTCAACCTTCACTGTCTGGGGCCACCCCACTTGTGTATAAAATGCCATCATCTCCCCTGACTATCAAAGATCATAGCCCCCGTCTTCTCGGGTGAGCCTCCTTACTGCTCTTCAGCCATTCCCATTCTCTCCCCTCTCCATCCATCCATCAACCCTAAGAACTCCTGGAGGCTCTGCTATTGTCTCCACTCTTTCACAAAACTAAACCTCCCCTGTCTATACTGTCCTCCATGTATTTTTTCCTAACTGCCATCCACGGCTCTATACCACCTCAAACCATATTTTTTGTTGTTGTTGTTGTGGGTTCACACATTAAGGCAGGGGCTGCCTTGGACCTCTCTACTCTGTATAGATGACATCAGAGCACCTAGCTACAAAGCAGGACCTCAGCGAGGACCTGTTGGCTGAACTCACGGCTGTGTATTCTCTGCAGAGAGAGGTACTTTTCCAGGTTCCTCCTGAGCGTCATCTCATTTCCATACTTGCCCACAGTGCCATCATCGGACAGGATGAAGTGGGAATGCATGCTGTTGAGTGTGGTGAGCTTGCTGAGCGGGTTTCCCAGCATCTGGTACAGGCACACCACCTGCAAGGAAAAGAGAGGGTCAGAGCTCAAGATCCTTCCCTTGGTTCAAGTGCTCAAAGGCCTGTCTCTATGCACAGCAGAGTTCTTGTTGAAGTTAAAGAGCATAACTTGTTACCAAGAGCAGTGCTTCTCAAGCTGTCTGGGGTGTAAGATCAATTTGGTGTTTTATAAGTTCCCATTTTTTATTGGCCAATGTGTCCTAGAATGCATGACTAGTACACAGTTCTGCTCATGAAATTCAACAACACAAGTTCAACAACACTCACACACCCCTGCTCAGTAAGGTAAGTCCACCGACCACACACTTGGATGTCACGGCACTGCCACATTGTTAAAAATGGTTCTAAGTATTTATTTCCAATTTCAGTACTTACGTTGCTTTAGAAGATTAGAAAACAGTTCAAGAATTGGCATCGGTACACAGATCACATCATTGTCCACCAAACATGCCTTTAGTAGATCTATTCCAGAGTAAAATTTTGACACTGAATTTTTTCTCATATTCTAAATGACATGGAGAACAACAGCCAACCAAATGGCAATACATCTACTGTATATAAAACATCCAGACCTTTATTAACACTCGTTGACTCTTCCTTAATCTGTTCTAATTCTTATTTGTTTTTCAAGATGAGAGGACATGATTTGGAGTCAGAGAACCCAAATTTAAGTCTAGGCTTTTCTGCTTACTAAATTTGAGTGATTCCTGCCTCTTTTCTCAGACTGATTTTTTTCATGTGAAAATGAAGATGATAAAAGTTTCCACATCAGAGGGTTGCTGTGAGGCTTAAAAGAAACAATGAATGTAAAAATCACTGTAAGTTTTACAAACATTATTCCTTAAAAGTTATAATTCCTAACGATGATGCTGAGGCCAGAAACCAAAAAGAAAGTGACTGACAGATTTAATACATATTTTTTATTTATGGACTAATGATCATAAGTTATATAAAGTAAAAACTGGGGAAACTGCAGCAAACATGACAAACAAAAATGTAAATAAATGGAATTAGAATGCAAAAGGCCTTTCAAAATATAATAACCATGCTTGAAAATGCACAAAAACCACATGGAACAATGATGAACCTCACTAGTAATCAAAGATATATAAATAAGGACAATTAAGGCCATGGCTGGTGTGGCTCAGTGGATTGAGTGCTGGCATGCAAGCCAAAAGGTCACTGGTTCAATCCCCCCTTGGAGCACATGCCAAGGTTGGTGCCCAAGTCCCTCTTCCTCCCTTCTCTTCTCTCTAAAAATAAAAATAAATAAAATCTTTAAACAAAATAAGAACAATTAGGTATTATTTTATACCTATCAAGATGGCAATTTTTTTAAAGGCCAGAATACCCAGAGCTATCAATGGGACAGAAAAAAAGGGGCACTCTCCTACCTTTTGGATGAAATGTAAATTGTTACTGCCTTCCTGGAAGTCACTGAGTCACATTTTTAAAGGTAGATACCAACAAGCCTGAGTATTTTACTTTAAGAATTATTTTGAAGGAAATGAAGTTAGCTAGCTTCAAAGATTTATCTATCTTATTAAAACATTAATATCACTTCTATAATAGTGGAAAACAAGAAATCACCTCAGTGGACAATAATAGGGGAGTAGTTAAATAAATTACAACACAGTAGAATATTATGAGGCATGAAAAATCAAAGTGCATGTCTGGAATTTGCTTCAAAATAATTAAGGCAGATGATGTGGAGTGAATAAGGGAATCAATGAAACAAAACTAGCTATAAATTCATAAGCTGAAGTTGTAAGATGGATATATAACATTATTCTAATATATCTACTATTTAATATGTTTAAATTTTTTAAATGGAAATTAAAATAAACCATAAGCATGTCTATTTTAATTGACATAGAAAAATAGCAGTATTAAATAGTTAAGTTAAAAAACAGATTCATAGTTGTCAGCTTCTGTTTTTATCTATTTTACATACAAACTTTTTTAATATACATATGTACACATACATAGAAAAAATTCTGGAATAATACATGCCAAAATATTAACAGTAGTTATCTTTCTTCTGCATACTCTTTGTAAATAGCTGAGATTTTTACAAAAAATAATTAGGCAAATCTATTCCCTTTAAAAAAACATACAGAATCAAAGACTCAATATGCAAGAATGAATGAAGCAGAGAACAGTAGGAGATGAAGGGAGAGAAGGGTCAAATCACGAACGTCCCTTATTTTGCTACTCACATGCCTTTGTAAGAAGCTTGGCTATTACTGTGAGTGAGACAGGACCCACTGAAGGTTTTTTCACAAAAGAGTAGCATGATCGGGTTTATATTTTAGAAGAATCATCCTGGCTACTATATTTAGAATAGACTGTAGTAAAAGACAAGGATGAGAGGAGTGAAGGCCATTATAATCATCCGGGTGACAGAAGATAGTGGCCTGGACCTGCTCAATAACAGGGGAAGTAATGAGAAGGGGTCAGATTCTGGATATATTTTTAAACTAAAGCTGAGATGATTTACTAATGGGCTGGATTTGAGGCGTGAGATAGAGATCACTCCAGCATGAGACCGAGGTTTCTTTCCTTGAACAACTGCAAGGATGGGCTTGTCTTTTCTGCAACAGGGCAAGGGAGGCAGCAGGAGGCCAGCAGTTGGTTCTGGATATACTGCATTCCAGATGCCCATTAGATATGCAGGTATAGTGCTAAGCTGGCATTGGATACATGTTCATTCCTTTCTGTTCTGAAAGGATTGCTTACTTACATCTTTTCCAATAAGATCTCTCTGGTTCTCAATGACACCCCAAGGAGGGATTCCAACTGTCCAGATTTTCCTCAAGCACTGGGAGAAATGCGCTTTCAGGGCATCCCCAACATGTTTGGACACTCCTGTGAAAAACCAGTTTAGAAGTCAAGGTTTAACTCACAAATCGTGCAAAACACCATGACTCCCAGAAAAAGACAAATAGACAAGTACGTGCAAAAGGCCATCATCAGGAAAAGTTGTTGACACAGTGGACGGCGCTCTAACCAACTGAACTACCCGGTCAGGGCCCACCCTTTTTTATTGGAAATTAAATAAGTACTATCAATGGACTATGAACTCCACCACCTTCACTTTCTACCAAGAATGTGAAACAATAATTATCTCAATAAAATGTACACAAGAAACAACCAGGTTACCCATTAACGACAATCCAAATCCCTTGGTTTTATTTTGCTTTTTTTCCCCCCCAATCATGTGCTTCCTTCATTCCTTCCCATCAGAAGGAATGATTTGTTAAATCAGCATGTGTTGCTCAATGCCTAGCAGATGTGTGGCCCTGCCCTCCAGCTCACAACCAAGAGGAGGAACTGATACACAGACTCATCCTAACCTATAAGGAAATGTGTAGAATGCTAAAATGCTACAGGCAGTAAATGCTATAGAAATTAAGAGACAAAAGCAAGTTGAGATACAGAATGCTTTGTGGGTGTATTGGCATCTAATGAAGACTTAAAGGACTGGCTGAATGTAATAGGAGACATTGCCTAGGGCCAATCGAGATTAAAAAACAAAAGAGAGAGAAATAAAAGATGAAAAACCACACTGTGATATTGTGATTTATAAGAAATTTATATTTGGTCTTCATCCTATTCCTGACATAGAGCTCCTTAAGCCCTTGGAATTTCCTGAGTGATGAGAGTTAACAAAGGTACATTAATGAGGTGACTTTTGGACTGTGTCATAGGATGGGGCTGGTTGCCAGGGGAACCAGCCAAGCCATTAGAGGGGTGGGACTTTCACCTTCAGGGATGGGAAACAAATGGAGATTCAGTTCAATCATCAATGGCTGATGATTTGATCAATTGTGCCTATATGATGAAGCCTCCATAAAAACCAAATGGACAGGGTTTAGAGAGCTTCCAGGTTAGTGAACATGGGAAGATGGGAAGGCATATCCCCCATACCTTGCCCTATGTGTCTCTTCCACCTGGCTATTCCTGAGTTAAATATATATTTTTATAATAAACTGGTAATCAAGTGAGTAAACTGGTTTCCTAAGTTCTGTGACCCACTCTAGCAAATTAATCGAACCAAAGAAGAGTGTCATGGGAACTTCTGATTTATAGCCAGGTGGTCAGAATTACAGGTAACAACTTGGACTTAAGATTGGCATCTGCACTGCAGACAGTCTTGTGCTGAACCCTTAGCCCATGGAATCTGAAGCTATTTCCAGAATGAGTGTCAGACCTGAGTTGAATTACAGGACACCTGACTGGTACCAAAGAAAGTATTAAGAAAGAACACACACATCAGAATTGGTGTCAGAATCATAACAGGTGATTGGTAACAGAGGAGGGTTGGTGAAGTTACTAGTTCTCAACACTGCAGCTGCACATACTTATGAAGCTGCACCCTGAAAAACTCTAGGTAATCTGGGGTAGAGTCTGTGCATCTATATTTTTAAAGCCCCTGAGTCTGAGTGAGTCTCCAACATGCAGACAGTTCATAAATACTGATACAAAGGAGCAGGGTTAGAGACTCAGAGACTACCGTATAATATTCTTGAATGTCATAGTTCAAGGAGTATGAATGAGTCAATGATAGAGACAGTAAGTGAAATGACAATTATGTAATTAATTACCTCGGCATGCCCAATCTACTCAATGCAATCGTTGCACACCTCACTGATTTCCAATGCCTGGGAACTCAGCCATGGTGAGTTTAGCTCATGTCCATGCCCACACCCTGCACACTTGCATGGCTTCCATGTCCTTTTAACCTCACCATAGTCCAAAGCTCATGAAAGACTATTTTCTTTTTAACCGAAACATGTACCTAAAGTTACATAACTCGAATAGCAGATTTAACAATGGTGGAAAACACATTCCAGGAGAGGTCTATGGTCCTCCTGGGTTTCTTTGCCGGTCACTAAGCTTTTTGTCTTTCTCCCCCATGCCACCACATCTCCTGGAAGCACTGGGAGTGGAAAGAAGCTGCCACACTGCTTCATTCACAGTTACACGGAGGGAATTTTTTTTTAAACTGTTTAACAATGGAGTGTGCTTTACCAGTATTAATGCCCTCAGTTATTATCCACGCTCCCGTTGTCTCCGCAGCTTTGACCAAACCCTGGCCGAAGATCTCCTCAAGTTTGGAGGGCATCTTGAAGTTCTGGATCCCCCCATGGACAGAAATCACCAGCTTTGGCAATTCCATCTTCCACTCTTTCAGCATCAAATGTAACAGATGATCCAACTTTGTATCATAAGAAGTTCTAATATACTGGAAGATAAGCATACACACACATACATAAAATAGTGAAAAACAAATACCAAGTAATAATAAACATGCAGAAAAGAATTCATATAGCCACAACCTGAAAGGAAGAGTCTGCCATCTCTTCAAAAGCTCATCTTTATATAATGGAAGTATATACTTTGAAAGGATCCCAAACCCTCTTTAAGCTGCCTCTGAGAATTACAAGTCACAGTAGGAAGGCTTCCTCTGGTTTTCAAGGCTGGTGCAACAATGTTCTCAGGTCTCAGGTGAGCCAAAAATATTTCAAAGTGGCAAAAATCACTACTCCAGTAAACCGGTTGTTAAAAAGGCCTAGTCAAAGACCATGTATGAATGACTCATGGGCATGGATGACAGAGAGAAGGTTGACTGTGGGTGAGAGAGGGGGGCTGGGCAGATGGGGACAACGGGGAAAAAATTGGAATAACTGTAATAGAATAAACAATAAAAAAACATGCATATTCCCCTTTGACCACCAAAAAAAAAGATTTTAGAAACAAGTGAAATGGGTTTTCCATAAATGCTATGGCTTTTAGTTTACTTGACCATTTCAGATATTTGCATAATTTAAATTAAGATCCAAGAGTACATACATTTAATTTCTTATAAATTTTACATTCTAATCATTTCCTTTATATATAATTATCCCTCTGAAAATGTCCTTTTCCAAAAGAAATACTTGTCACAAAAGTGCCGTATCTTTGACCAGCCAGTGTAACCGAAAGACCAGGGAAATCCAACCAGCAGGTAGCCCCAGAGTCATTTTGCATTTGCCTAAGGTTAGAGAATATGACTGACTCTCTCCAGCAGAGGTGGCCACATCCGGACCATTAAAATCATGTGGAGATGGGTCTGCCTTCTTCAAGCATAAGCCAACCAACTGCAAGAACAGGATGAAATGAAGGCAAGAAGACACCACGAATTATAAAATAACGCCAAAAATAACTACAGGTGGTATACAAACAGGAAGTATCACAGTATCCTCAAGCCGGTGATAGCACTTAAAATAATTTTCCATTTATCTTTGAAATTCTAAAAACCTCACAGAATGTGAGTCATAGAAAGAACCTAAGGATAACTAGGATGCAATTCACAAGTGAGGAGACTCAGTTGCCGTGGCTTTGTTACATATTCAAATAGTAGGAATTAAATACAAGTTGGCCTTCGTGAAATGACTTGTTTCTCTGAATAATGAATAAGTTGGGGGCGGGGGAGCAGCTCTGCTTCAGCTCATCTCTCTACCCCTACTTTCTCCCAGATGCCCCTCTCTTTCAACTATAAGCCTTTTTAGTCCTAGACGATATTTCTCCTTCAGAGTTCAGGGTAAACAACCTTGCTTAACTAAAATAGCAGCACTAGAGTCTTTCTCCCCAAGGCCAACCAAAGAATGTGCTAAAGGCTAATGACTATTTTCCCTCCTCCTTATAACTAACTCCCTCCTGCAGGTTATGTAGACTCACACTGGCAGAGATTCACCTCAAATCCTTTGGGGAATGTGGTGATAGGGAGAAACAGCTGGGAAGGGGAATGTGGGGGAGGGAGATGAAAAACCAGCTCTCACAAGTGTCCCTGATGCTCATGGTAACCCTGAGCAACTCTAGGCTTAAATATAAAGGACAGACACTTCTCTACTGGAGATAAAAAGACTCATTCACCATAGGATGTAACAGGAACCAAATGGTAAGTGTAAAATGGTGACCAGGAGGTTTAACCATACTTTCAGATTTCCTAAATGGACCATATTCTGCTTTGGCCTTTGTACAAGGTATTCCTCTTCACAAGACTGGTCTTACCCCTCAGCCTCACCAAACACTAAATATCTCACTCATCCTTCCCATCTCAGCTTAGCTGTCCCTACTTTCAGATGGCTTTTGGGACATTCACACAGAGCCCCAGAAAAACAGGAGTTACTCTTTTTAGTCTCTCAAAGAACCCTTTATTCCCATTTCAGAGCACCCCCAGCCTCTGTGGTAATTGTACATTTATTTTGTGTTCCCTTTACGAGATTGTAACTGTAGGGGTTCAGAATGAGCCACCCCAAGGTGTACCTCAGTGGTATGCAGATTACCTTGAGCAAAAGGCAACTTCAGCTGGGGGCTCAAGAGAAACTTCAGCCCCTCCATTTAATTACTACCTATAGGGCAGGGCAACCTTCTATTTACTAAAAGTCTATTCTTATCACTTTGTAAGGAAGTTTGAAGCCCCCAAGGTGCATTACCTCATCCCTAGCTCAGGATATTTTATATACCTCAATCTCCCTTTCTATCTCTCAGTCTCTCCTGCATATGGGGTCTCCAACTCTCAAGTATGCTGGGTTCCCATACATATATACATATGTGTGTATTAAAGTTGGTTATTTTCTCTTGCTAATCTGTCTCATATCTATTTGACTATTAGACCAGCCAGGAGAACCTTGAAGGCAGAGGAAAGTTGTTCCTCCCTCCCAACAAAACCGATGTACCAATGTTAGTACCTGGAACCTGTGCTCTTTGGGGCATAGCAAAGCATGAGCACCCAATAAATAATTGTCAAATGGATTTAAAAATGAGTAAATGAAGGTGATTGTGAATAAGTATAAGAAGCAAAAAGAAGACTAGAACTTAAGGGGAAAATTACAAACAGTGTAATTACATACATACTAAGAGTCGGCTTCCAAAAGGATCAGAGAGGAGAATGAAGGCAGTTTTCCTGCCAGTGAAAGGGTTTTCAGGAACAACTATAAAAGACACAAGGACAAAACCTAGCGGGGATGGAATCAGGGTAGGGAGGTGGGGATGGCTGGGGTGGGCAGGGAGAGGCAGGGGGAAAAGGCAGAAAACTGTACTTGAAGAATAAAATTTAAAAAAGAAAGAAAGAAAACATCAATGCATAAAGTTAAATGCAAAAGGACTAATAAAACTGAAAATGCAGGCTACTGTACAACTATATTATGAAACTTTATTATGATTGCACCATTCAGAACTGTTGTTTCAAATCCATCCAACTGATGGTCACACTCCAGAATACAGCTGATTCCGACCTTTCTTGAGCTGGACTCCCCTTGTATTTTTCCCTCAGAGAGCTGCCTCTAATAAAGCAGCAGGTGATTTACAAGCCCAAGAGAAAACATCTCGGAGATATCTGACCTGTCAATACTATGCAAATCACATGCAAAATTACCACATTAGGGACAGGAGCAAAATTGGCCTACAGAGCCCAGCACTATAATTCATGGGGTGGAGAGAGAATCGCCCATTTTCTTTGGGAGAAGAGGCTCTCACGACGACGTAACAGGCAGGAATAGCCACAAGTTAGTAGCACTTGCTGCGAACATGATTCAGTAAAGCCTGCTGTCTGGTAGCAACTTTCTGCATTCCATAAAAGCAGCCCTCAGCAAGAGCAACGACCCACTATCTTCCACAGAAGGCATAAGCTTGCTGAAGAGTCCAGTGAAATAAAGAGCAGGCCATGCCTGGGAAAGGAAGAATGTCCCTGAGACATAAAGGAAAGAGAAGTGTCAGGTCATTTTTGGCAAAAGGTTAATAACATGGATCTAATATTTTTTAAAGATTTTATTTATTTATTTTGAGAGAGAGGGATGGGAGGGAGAGAGCAAGGGAGAGAAACATTGATGTGTGAAAAAAACATCGACTGGTTGCCTCTCACACATGCCTCAGCCGAGGACCTGGACTGCAACGTAGGCATATGCCCTCACTGGGAATTGAACCCGTGGCCTTTCACCTTGCAGGGGTGTCCAAACTTTTGATGTCTCTGGGCCACACCGGAACAAGAAGAGTTGTCACGGGCCACACATTAAATACATTGCAACACGTAATCACCCAAAAAATCTCATAATGTTTTAAGTAAATTCATGATTTTGTGTTGGGCTGCACTCATAGCCGTCCTGGACCACATGCAGCCCGAGGGCCACAGGTTGGACACCCCTGCTGATAGGATGATATTCAACCTACTGGACACCCCTGCTGATAGGATGACATTCAACCTACTGAGCCACGCCGGTCAGGGAGAGGCCAATTTTGCAATAAAACCTGGTCATCTGGTCATCCACACTTAGTGATACGATTAGGAGATAAAATTTGAAAGTTATATCCACTGTTAAAAATCAGCAATACAATGTGGGTTAACAAACCTTGGCGTGGCGAATGTGCTCTCCATCTTGGAAATTAATAGTGCCAAAGGCATCTGTAGGGCTTCTCGTCGTGTGCTTTTCAACAGACCACTGTTCATTTTCGTCACCGCCAGTCGCCGAGACAGTTCGGGTAAAATCCATCCCCTGGTGGTCACCAATTAGTCGCCCACAGTAACACCTTAGATTTGGGATAAAAATGAATTTCAAAATAGAAAACACGCAATTTCAGAACAGAACGTAGATGCAATGTTTCTACATTTGTCCAGTGTGATGTAGAGGGCCTACATTAATAATTTTTAAAATGTCACATTAAGATTTATATTAGATTTTTAACACTGGGCTACATAAAAACTAACAAAATATAATAATATTCATCACATTGGTGAAAGAATGACAGACTTCTCATCTTGCATGAATTAGGAACAATCAGGAGAACAAATTAAAATTTGGATATGTACAACTTCTATACTTTCTTCAATAACAAATTCTATATCTGCAGAGCAAGAAAATTATTTGTACCCACTATATCAGACCATGTACCTATTATATACAAAGGGGTTATTATTCAGCTTTAGAAATAATTCAGGCATTTTTGTCTGTACAAAAAGCAACATAAAAACATGTACAAATTATGGGGTCCAAGTAAACAAGGAAGCAGGATGAAGAGACAAGAAGTCAGAACGCGGAGGACAGTATTGGGGTTCCAGTAGAAGGCCTATGATGCTAAGGAGGAAGAATAACCCCAAGTGTATAGAATACACATGATCAGGATCTACCAGAGAGAAATGTGCCATCTGGGCATCTCGTGGAGCAAGGGTCACTCTTGGAAATGAAAACCATCTCATAAACTAATGATGCATCTCACTGTTGCTTTTTCTAAACAGAACAGCAATGGAGGCAACCACACCCGGGAAGATAAATCACTACTATTTCGTAGGATGTTCTTCAGTGTGAACCCACTTTCTTCTAAGTATTTTCCTAGTTTAATCCATTTGATTTGAGTCCATCTAGCTTTAGTCTAGTTTTTAACCACATCATTAACTTGTGGCAAGGTGGATGCTGCAAAATTGTTATTTTTTGGAGCATTTGAGATCTTAGTCCCTGGCATATGTCATCAGTTTGGCTCAAATAAACTCTTATAAAAAATTTTTTTGGCCCTGGCTGGTGTGGCTTAGTGGACTGAGTGCTGGCCTGTGAGCTGAAGGGTCACTGATTTCATTCCCAGTCAGGGCACATGCCTGGGTTGCAGGTCAGGTCCCCAGTTAAGGGCATGGGAGCAGCAACCAATCAATGTATCTCTCGCATTGCTGTTTCTCTCTACCTTTCTCCCCGCCTTCCCCTCTGTCTCTGAAAGTAAAGAAATAAAATCTTTAATTTTTTTTAATTATGGCAAGGTGGCCCCCCCAAAAAACAAATCATCCCCCAAATTAAACAAAATATATTTTTCATGGTCATTCCTTTAGTCATAACTTTCAGAAGTTCCAAATTATACATCACTAAGACATACTAAAAACTCACACTAAGAATCAACTTTAGAAAGATGCCAATTTTACCAATTCACTCCCAAATTGTCTTTATGAATTCTATAAAATATCCTTAAAAAATACTAAAATGCTTTTTCAGAGAACTTAATGAAGTAATTCTAAAATTCATACAGATGTATAAAAATGTCCAAGAGAGTAAAACAATTTTTAAAAGAATAAAGCATATCCTTGGCCAGGTGGCTCAGTTGGTTGGAGCATCATCCCATAAGCCAAAGTGTTGTGGGTTCAATTCCTGGTCAGAGCATGTACCTAGGTTACCGGTCTGGACCCAGGCTGGGACATGTACGGAGGCAACTAATAGAGGTTTCTCTTTCACATAGATGTTTCCCTCTCCTTCTCTCTCTCTTCTTTCCTCTCTCTCTAAAATCAATAACATATTCTCAAGTGAGGATTTTTTTTAAAAAGTCATTCAAAAAAAGAAGAAAGCATAGAGTACTAGCCCTATCAGGCATCAAGATATATTACAAAACTCTAATACTGAAACAGAGTGGCATTTACAAGGAACAGGAGAAGTGGATCTATGATATTGAAAAGAAAGCTCAGAAACAAAGCCATAGACATGTGGGAACTTGGTACATAAGAGAGATGACATCAGAAATGAATGAGGCTAGAACAGACAGCTCAGCAACTAATATTGGGATATTTAGCCCTCCAAATAGAAAAAAAAAATCAAACTAGTTCCTAGTGAGGCAGGAAAATTATAAGTTTTTACTGATTTTAATTTCTGAATTGTATGAAAATAGAAGTTTTTACAGTACTGTTCACATTAGTTTTCCTGAAGATTGTAAGGTTGGGAGAATATTGACAGGGAGAGGTTCTGGAAAATAAAGTAGGAAGAGTAAATGAAGCCTTTTCAGTTCACTACATGCTTATGTTTGCTTTGAATTTTAACAAAATTTTAAATAATTACTGAAAAGAAAAACATTTTTAGGAAAAGGTAAAAGGTCAGCCAAATGGAAACTCTTCCCCCAGTGATATGGACCGAATTGGTTCCCCAAATCCATATGTTGAAGCCCTGACTAATCCCCAATATGACTATATTTGGAGGTAGGCCCCATGAAGCAGTAAGAAAGTTTAAATAAGGCTGTAAGAGGGAGGCCCCAATCATATAGGACTGGTGACTTTACAAGAAGAGAAGGAGATATGAGGACTCTCTATCAGCAAATACACAATGGAAAGGCTGTGTGAGGACATAGCAAGAAGATGACTGTTTGCGCAGCAGGAAGAGAGGTCGCGTCAGAAACCAACCTTGGTGGCACCTCAATCTTGGACTCCAGCCTCCAGAATGGTGAGACAACAAGTGTCTGTTGTTTATGTGACTCAGTTGGTGTATTCTGTTACAGCAGCCTGAGTAGGCCAGTACACCCAGCCACTGGATCCTTCCTGCCATGTCTGTGGATGGAGTCTTTCTTTCCCCATGATTTGCTACATTTTGGATTCTGAATTTTTTTGTACCCAATGTAAATTTAACATTGGTTCAATTCATAATGTGAATTTCAGAATGCAATCACAATTAGGAAAATTTTATTTTATCCTCCTTACAAATGAGAGGTAAAACCACTTTACAAGCCCATAGTTTAAAATGCAAATTACTGTTAAAATTTGTATTGCCCATAATCTTGTGTGATATTGTGATTTTTAATAAATATGTATTTGGTTTTTGTCCCCCTTTTTGTCACAGAGTTCCTAAAACCCTTGGAATTTCCTAAGAGATAAGAGTGACAAGGAAGAGAAATAGCACATTCCAACAAAGAATCTAGATGATGATATGGGATAAAAGAAATCTGTTTTGCTGGTAAACCAGTTTATAGGTGCCTCAGAGTATCATTAAAACAAGTGCTCAAAAAAAAAAAAAAAACTCAGAAAACTAAAAATGGAACTGCCTTTTGACCCAGCAATTCCACTGCTGGGATTATACCCTAACAGCCCTGAAACACCAATCCAAAAGAACCTATGCACCCCAACGTTCATAGCAGCACAATTTACAATAGCCAAGTGCTGGAAGCAACCTAAGTGCCCATCAGTGAATAGTGAAATCAAAAAACTATGGTACATTTACCCATTGGAATACTATGCAGCAGAAAGAAAGAGGGAGCTTATACCCTTTGCAACAGCATGGAGGGAACAGGAGAGTATTATGGTAAGTGAAATAAGCCAGGCAGTGAGGGACAAATACCATATGATCTCACCTTTAATTGGAACATAATCAACAACAGAAAAAAGCAAACAAAATATAATGAGAGACATTGAAATTAAGATCAACCTAACAATAGCCAGACGGGAGGGGGAAGGGGACTGTGGGGAGAAGGGTTTTCAGGAACTAATGTAAAGGACACATGGACAAAACCAAGGGGGAGGGTGGAAGCAAGGGAGGGAGGTGGGCTTGGCTGGGATGCAGGGGACGGGTGGGGAGAAAATGCAAACAACTGTAATTGATAAACAATAAAGTAATTTAAAAATAAATAAATAAACATTCAACACTATGCAAAAAAAAAAAGTGACAAAAGTGCTGGAAGTTGACTCAGTCACCAATGGCCAATGATTCAATCCATGGTGCCCATGCAATGAAGCCTCCACAAAAAAAACCAAAAGGATGGGGTCTGGAGAGCTTCCGGTGGGTGAAGCTGTGGAGGTGCTGAGAGAGCGGCGCACATGGAGGGAAGGGCATGGAAGCTCTGTGCTCCTTCCCACAAACCTTGCCCTATGCATCTCTCCCATCTGGCTATTCAGCTGTGTTCTTTATAGTATCTTTTACAATAAACTGGTAAACTTAAGTAAGCATTTCTCTGAGTTATGAGACCTGCTATAGCAAATTAACTGAACTGCGGAGCGGGTCTCAGGAACCTCCAATCCATAGCCCATCAGACAGAAGCACTGACAATTTAGACTTTCAACTGGCATCTGAAGTGGAAGGTGAGGAGCAGTCGTTGAGCTCTTCACCTATGGGATCTGACACCATCTCCAGAATTAAGTTAATTACTTGTTGGTGTTAGGGGAAAAAAACACATAGAATTAGTGGCAGACTTGCCGCTGGTATGCACATATGTCCCTCACAAGTCATAGATCAAATGCAGTGTTGTGTGTGCACAATGCATCTTCATCATCCAAATAAATTGCAAAATGAAAATTTAATGCTTTGCAAGTATTTCAACCGATAGAAGTTCTTGTCAAAGGCCGTTAGCCATTTACATGTCTGAGTAGTTCAAGAAATCTATTACATTCAAATAATTAAGTTCTCCTTCAAAAATGTCTCATGTGTCCTTTTTTAAACCTTCCCTTGAAAGGGAAATAAAATACACCAATAAAGCCCTTTCATTAAGTTCATCCAAGATATGAGAAAAACTATTCCAATGAATTTGAAACAGAATGCCTAAAATTTGAAGAAATCTTATTTATGTCTTACCTAATTAAATTCTGGCAGACCTGGCATCCTGCAGGACATCTGAATTAAAGAATAAAATCTGTTAGTTTACTGACATATTTGAAAGCACATGTAGTACTTTTACAGTAAATATCTGTTATCTTCCATGATCTGGAAATCAGGGTTTGCTGGATACTCATTCATCTTTCCCCAAATATCCCCATGCCATTTACCAAATATAAGTACAATGCAGACACTATGATCTAATTAACAGAACACTAACATTGGAACTTAAGCACCTGGATTTAAGCCTCGTGAACAATTCTTCTAATCCTCAGTTTTCACACCTGAAAATATCTGGCCTACAAGATTATTAAAGGGATTCCCTGAGATAATACATGAAAAGTGCCTTATGGTCCTGGTACGCTGCAGTATGTACAATAATGGTAGCTACTACTACTATTATACCATGAAGATAACACAGAATTCTTGAGAATCAAGTCTGAAAATATACATATATAAACACTTTTAAAACCATAAAACACTATCATATTAAGGGACAGTGGTGTTATTTTTAATCTTTCTTTTTTATGATTCAAAAGAACCTTCTGGATTTGGAGGTTAGCATTGTGGTCATCAGTGACCATATTTTAGGTGTGAATAAGTTTCAACTGGAAGAGAACTCTAGTTTAAAATACTGGAAGAAAAGGTAGTTTCCGCAGAATCGGAGTCATTCTAAATTATGCAGAAATGAATCTTCACGACTCTCACTTCTTCCTGTCCCAGGCTTTTGGGAATGTCTTTTTCTCAGAAGATTTCAAATTATAAAATTGTAATGGGGGAGATTGCAACCCACCCCACCACTCTGACTGATATGCAGCTTGTAGATGAACAGCATGTTTGTACAAGAATCTTAGGAACTCACTTCAAAAGATACAGACTCCCACCTTCAGTCATCCCAGCTCTGGGAGATTTGCTGACCTTCAACCATGGATCCGGGATTGTGGGAAGCTGGGATGACGTGAAGCCAGGGTGACTAAACCAGGATGATGCGAACTGACCTTCACTTGCTTTATCGGAACCGACTATGCTGGTCTCACACAGAAAACTTTCCAACCCCCTTCCTTGATCTCTTTGTTCTGATCCCCTCTCCTTCCTTATCACAACCTTTGCCTCCACTGAGATGTGGAGATGGGCTTTGAGACATGAGTCCCTCATCTTCCAGACAGCCAGCATCTGAATAAACCACTTTCCTTTATCAGCACCTGCCTCATGAGTATTGGCTTTCGTGGGGGCAGGCAGCTAGACCTGCTTTCCATTACAGCTTCATTTCTACAAGTTCAAATGAGAAGGAAAAAGACATAATCAAATCTATCAGATTTGCTTTTTATTAGGAGCTACAAAAAGAATCAATAAAAGCTCAGCTTTTATCTAAATTTAAAATAGTAAACTAGCACCCTTATCCTGTGTGTGTACTGTAAGGAAGAAAAACTCATGAATGCTACCACATTGAAAATCTAACCGGGCTCCAAGAAAAAGGCTGGCATAAGAGGAATAGCCATCATCATCCATGAACTTTTTTACAATTCCAGAAAAACAGAGACTGCTTTTGTTCCCCATAAAATGTCGCATGTCTTACATCATTTATGGAATTATGATCATTGATATTCTTCCTGAGTCTATGGGTTAATGGCCTATAGTTTATCACTATTCATGATGTTTAAGGTGATTGTGAAGATAATTTACATTTACAGAGCAGTAGGAGCTGCCTCAGTCTGCCTTCCATGGCAGCCTCCATCACATTATAAGATGTCGTAAAGATTTAATAAGCAAAATGAGAATTTCTAATCACAGGGTTTACAAGGCACCGGTAATTGAATGAGGGTAGGACTAGTAAATATTTAACAAAAGCAAGGGATGCTATTTTAGTCATCCCCAAAGAACCAGAATTTCACCGACCTAACCATGCTACCTTTCATAAGCATGTATAGCAGTGACTGCTAAACTTCAAATGAAGGTAGTAAGGCCGAATGCTCAAAGGAATTAAAAAATAGAGTGGTCCCCCTAATAAAAATACATTTGACTCTAGAACAACATGGGTTTAAAGTGTGCAGATCCACTTATACATGGATTTTTTTTCAATAAATATACAATATTCAGCCAGCCCTCCATATCCCTGGTTTCACATCCACGGATTCAACACTATTTTTGATCCAAGTGAAGGAGGAGGGCCAATTGCATGCACCATTCTATGTCATCCATGTCATTTTACATAAGGAACTTGAGCATCCACTGATTTGGGTATCCAAAGGGGTCCTGGGACCAATCTCTCTTGGACAGTGAGGGCAGTTAAGTTTCAGGGGAGTCAAAAATTATACACAAATTTTGACAGCATGGGTAGTTGGTGCAAATAACCCCACGTTTGAGGGTTAATTGTACTGCTCCTCTATTTTCATTTCAATTTCTCTTCCCCAAGAGCAATGCCACTCAATCTTATTTCACAGACCCAGTCACACTGGGGGATTTTTCATAACCCATCCTGTCTCTATCTTTCACTAACTGCTGTTTTGAATTTTGTTCTACAAGTAGAGCTTCCAAAGGGTTGTCAAGAACTCAAAGTAGTCAAACTTGAATCATTTTATTGGGTGCCCATTTTTTTTTACTCAAGCAAAAAGCCTATGGGAAGAAAATGAAACTGAAATTAACTGTTTGAATAACCTGAGCACAGCATCCTGAAATATCTGTTACTATTTTCCAAAGACATTTAGTTGAGGATAAGGAGTATTTGCAATAATTTGAATATTCAATATTTAGAACTTGTAAAGTTTTTATCTAAACCCAGTGGAATAGATATAGCACTAGAGATTTCCTAATATCTGTCCTCCCAACGAAAGGAACAGGAGCATCAAAATAAACAGAGCAATATCTACCACGATATTAACAGCGGCTCCATCAGGGTGATGTCATTATAATGAACTTGGTTTTCTTTATATTTTGTTAAGTCAGTAAGCAGATGATTCTCAGGAGCCTATTGTCTGGCAGGCATTGTCATAAGCCCTGGGGTTGGAGTGAGGTACAAAATTGACAAGTTCTCCATTCTTACTAGAAAATCTGGTCAGCATTTCTATGGTAATCATGTACTATTTCAATGAAGACACAAAGATCAATTAAAAATAAATACTAACTTTATGGTTATTATCAAATCCTTTCAACAAGTCATATCTCTAAGTTTCTACCAACAGTCCTCTCAGTGTTGCTTTAAAAAGAACAATGCAATTCCAGATTGTACCTGTGAGGGTCTTTGGAGCTGGGTATGATTCTGTTACATTCTCTCTTGTCGAACACGCCTTCAATCCAGGATTTCTGGGACTAAATAGAAAGGGTCATTAGTTTTATATTCTAATTAAGTGAAAAAGCAGTGTAACCACAGTAGTTCAGTAGGCAAGATATATTTAAATAACGTGGTCACTAATTAAAACAGCAAGACCAACCTCAAACAGGCTAAGTATTTACTGGCTTCTATTATAGACAACATAGACACAAATAAGGCAAGTGGGAACACAAAAATCTTCACAAAGTTAACGGATCCATAAACTCCTCTTAAGTGAAAGGTCCCTAAATGAACAAAACTCTAGCAAGGAAGTAAAGATATAATTGATATGTTCCCTTAATTCTGCTATAAATCATTTTTAAGTCTTACACCATAATCCTATAGAGGGAATATCAAGTTCCCAAGCTTCAAGATTCTCACTCATGAAGTCCCCCTTTGACTAAGATTTCACAGGAAGCTGGAAAGAGGATCAGAGGAGAAATGCATCTTCAGCAAGATTCTGGAAAAAAAAAAAAAAAATCCAATCTAGCCCTGGCTAGTGTGGCTCAGTAGGTTGGAACACTGTCCTATAGACAGAAAGTCATGGTTTCTATTTCCGGTCAGGGTACATACCCAGGTTGTGGGTTCTCTGGTTGGGGCACCTGCAAGAAGGCAACAAATCTCTCTCTCTCTCTCTGTTCGCTCTCTCTCTTCCCTTCTCCCCATCTCTGCCCTTCTCCTCCCACCTCCATCTCCCTTCCTCTCTCTCTAAAAGCAATGAAAAAACATCCTCAGGTGACCTAAATAAATAAATAAATAAATAAATAAATAAATAAATAAATTCCAATCTAAAATGGAACCAGAGGATACAAAATGGAGAATGTACCTTCAGAAGAACAGAACTTAAGAACCAAGAGACTGATTTTGTGTAAACGTCTGATTTACAGACCACTGAGACTTATTTCCTGAATACTAAACATCTGCTAAGAATCATTTCCCACCCTCTAAGCCAATGAACTCACGGCTCGGACTCTGGCTGGACTTCCCCACTTTGCGCTCCCTGCCCAAAAATATGGCCTGCCCCAAATCCTCAGTGGACTCACCTGCAGCTTTCAATGGCATGTGTTTCCAGAATTGCAAATTCTCTGCTATTCCCAAATAATCTCAATCTCTGGTCATTTGAGCTTGCCTTTAATAGATTGATCATTCAACACAGTCTGTAAGCATGGCTTACCACTGGCTGTGTTGCTTCATATTGCACAGCCTTTAACTATCCTTAAATCCAAGTGGGACTTTAGCACTCATTTCTCTCACCCATTCTACAAAACTCATGTCATAGCCCAACTCTTCTGTAAGCTGTATTATAAGTCTAGAAGCAAAAATGCTGTATCCTCAATAGAACCTAACCAACCAACTGATAAGCTTGCCTCCTAATATGAAAACAGTTTAATTCTAAATGGCATAAAAATATATAGATGTGGATATAAGTTTATCTAGTCAATGAAAAACAACATCCAAACCTGCAAAAAAAAAAAAAATTTATAAGAGTGTATTTGAACCTTGGCTCAGCTGGCAGAGTATCATCTTGATACACCAAGGTTATGGGTTCGATCTCCAGTCAGGGCACATACAAGAAGCAACCAATGAATGCATAAACAAATGGAACAACACATTGATGTCTCTGTCTCTCTCTCTCTCTCTCTCTCTCTCTTGCTCTCACTCTCGCTCTCTAGCTCTCTCTCAAAATCAATTTTCTAAGAAGCTAAATTTTCAGCTTCTTTAAAGTGTATTTGAGCCAAAACTGACAATTGCCATGAAGCAAGATCTCAAATGCTCCCAAGAGTGAGAGTTTTCCAGTTTCTTTTATGCACTGGAAATCAAAGAGGAAGTTGGATGACTTGCAGGTGGGAGAAAGCAAAGGAAGGATTGGATTACAGGATTTGAGTGCTTTCTTGAAGAGTCTGGGAAAAAAAAGGATTACTATGACAGTCAAAGGTATTTTAATCTAGATGTACAAGAAAAATGGACAGGGCTTGCTTAAGGCAAAGATAAACCTCTTATGCCCTGGCTGCTGTGGCTCAGTGGATTGAGCGTGGGGCTGTGAACCAAGGCTGTGAACCAAAGGGTCACCAATTTGATTCCCAGCCAGGGCACGATCAGGGCACGAAAGAGGCAGCCACACATTGATCTTTCTCTCCCTCTCTTTCTCCTTCCATTCTCCTCTCTCTAAAAATAAATAAACAAAATCTTAAAAAAAAAAGATAATTGTTTGCATTGCGAGTACCTACCATGACCTGCTCAATTAGGAATTCAGGATCAGATCACCCTGTGAAGTGTCTTCCTATCGCTGGACTTGTCAGTTTTACTACAGAACCCCTTTTTCGCTCACAATACAAACATCCATATTACAGCAGTGGTGGAAGGGCAGTGAGCCAGCATCTGCAAGAGGGCTTTTCCACACCCTGCATTAGTGCCATCCCCACCTCACTCATACCTACTTCCTACTTTCATCCTACAACTGAAGGCAATGCACTGGGCCAGAAAACATGTTACAAATCCAGCTGGAGAACCTCATACACTGTCCACAGGCTCCCAGACAATTAAGAAGGAGCTCAGAACATGCCACCCTAAAATACAATACACCTGAATATTGGGCATATTGATTATTCTTATCTGTAGATACTTGAAAAAACAGCAAATGCAGAGAGGGTTTCTCTGAACTCCCCTTCTCTACCTAAAACCAGATCTTCAAAAGGAACTCAATGGTCATAAATTTTCTCCCTGGGAGTTTCTGCAACCAGGGGATTGACTCTTATCACAAGGGAGGATACTAGAAGTCACAACCAGACAAGGCCCCACTCGCCTTTTTAAGAAATCATTACTCTCTCCTAAATTGCTTTCATCCCCCACCCCCTTACCTTTATTAAAATACTATATCAGCTCTCAAATCTCTTTCTTTATGGGGGAGTAATTAGTTTTGTTTTCCTCTTATGCCCCTGTGCCCATAATAAGTAAAATCAATACATTTGTATATCTTTTCTCCTGTTAGTCTGCCGGTTCTGTCCTTTTATTTCTAAGACTCAGCTACCAAACCTAGGTGAATAATTTTATCTCCCCTACAATTACAAATGAGGTCGCTTATGGAATCCTTTACATACTTCAGTGTTACTCATTGTTCAATATGCACCAAAACTAAACATAACTCTTCACTACTGAATAGAACTGCATATTGTTTACCTAAAAATAAAGACCTTTCAAAGTAGTTTTCCTGAATAGCTATTCTTATTGCTCTCAAATAAATGCTTGTTGCCTCCCACTTTGAAAGGCCTTTTATTTTTATCAAGTTAACATATCCGGTGTTATGGATCTAAAGTGGCCTCACCTTCATGGTCCAGCATCACCTGGAAGCAGGTATGGCCCCTACAAGCCTCTTGTGCTCCTTGCCGTCTCCTTGACTGTAAAGCTCTCTGAAGTCAGACCTCTCTCCCTTTTTGGTTGAAGTCAAATGGCTTATTGTTTATCATTAGAAAGAGATTTTATAAAGAGAGGACTCTATTCTTTAATTGATAAGTGGAAGTTTCTAAAAGACAACATCTAAATTAATCCTACAAGAAATTGTGGCTTTCTGAGCAAGTACTCTAAAACTTCTTCCTGTTTGTCCCACCTGAAACCTGACAAGATATTTCAAAGAATTTAACAACTCTGATGAGGGCTCAAATGTGGGAAAATTTTAATTTAAGTAATAGCTAATAAGTTTGGTAATCAATGTATGTAAAAGCTATTGTCCCAGGAACTGAAGGCATGATTCCAGGAGACCACAAGCAGTTCCACCTTTGTGCTTCAAGAGGATTGCAAGCAATTGAAGGTGGTACCTGACCCACTGTGTTCCAGGGTGAGACGCCCAGCGCCCAGGGCTGGAATGCTGCGGTTTTTTAATCCAATTAACTTTTCCCTGAATTCCAAACCCCTTACCTACACTTTCTTCACCTTATAAACAGGGCCATCTTAAAACGGAATTTAAGACAGTCTGTTAGGGTACAAACACCTCGTCTTCTCAGATCGCTGGCCATCTGAATAAAGCTCCCATAAGGATTCAATCCCTGTCTCTGCTTATTGGGTCTGGCAGGTAACAGGAAACATGGAAGGCCTTTTCCAGTTTCAACCCTATGTTCAAAAATTTAGCAAATTTAGAAGTCTAACAGCATGTTTTAAAGTCTTCTCAGTAACTTTAAAATGCCTTTTATGTTTAGGTTGGCAGTATAATCAGAGTCCAGATCTTGTTAAGCAAAATAGGGGGAGGAAGGGACACAGATACTGATTGGTTGGTTCCTGTGTATTTTAAACACAAGGAAAACTTCCCAGAACAAGTCCACATTCATCTTAAATCACTCTGCCCTCTTACCCCTTTTGTACAGCCAGCAACTCTTTATGTATTAAGACACTCACTGAATTGGTAAAACATTAAAAACATACAAACTTGAAAAATCCAGAGTCACAGAATTTAGAATAAAGTAAACAGACTAAACTCAAAACCTGTTTATTATAACAAGAAATGACATAATCTTTTAGAAGAGCAAACTCTGTCCATTATTCATAAACATTAACAATTTCACATATTCGTTCTCTAACAATTTATTCAACACCTAATTTTTGCAAAGCACCAAGAAATGTGCCCCAGGGGAGTTAGTATGTCCTCAAATAGCTCTTCATTCTGTATTTCTTTTTTCTTTTTAATTTTTATGTTTTACAATTTTTCCAGTTATTTCCCACTTCGCCCCTCTCCACCCAGCCTGCCCCCCACTTCCATCGACAATGCCCACCCTGTTGCCCATGTCCATAGATCCCTCATATAATGAATTCTGTCAACAAATATTTTGGGATAGGACTCCGTGCTGTATACTGGGAATTCCAGAGCAAATAAGGCAAGCTTTGAAGAAATATAGAATAAAAAGGAGGAAGCAAATAATAAAATTGGTATCATTAAACTTCATGCATACCAATAGACTATTAAAAACAAGTCCAAAAAGGGGTCCCTAATTTAGAGACTGTGGGCAAAAAGGGGTTCTAAGGAAAGTAACCTCACCAGGTGATCTGATCATGGTAGACAGTCACATCCCAGGCATATAATTTTTTAGTAAAAGGTTTATCTTTGCTTCCCGCAAACGCTGTCCATTGTTTAGGGGCATCTAGGTTAACTAACACACCTTTGAAATGTCAGAGTAATCCTCTCTTTCCAGACCCTCTAGAAAGAAGCAGCCACCCTTAAGAGAGCACATGATCTTGTTAATTATTCTGTACTCCAGTCCTGCCCTGCTTTCTCCCACCCTCCAGTCCCCTTCCTTAGTTCCCTCCTGAACTCCAAAAGCACAAAACAAACTGCAAAACTATCATTCCTGGGAGCATTTGAGATCTTGCTTCCTGGCAATTGTCATCAGTTTTGACTCAAATGAACACAAAATTTCTTTACAGGTTTGGAAGTTCTTATAGAGGCCACATATACGAATTAAGCAAGCTGTGCTCAATCACTCCCTTCTTTTATAAAGGTATATGGATGACTCTATGAGGACTATCCTGGCAAATTTCTTCATTGCCTGTTTGCTCATCTATTAAAAATGGAGATAATAATAACACCTCATTGGGTTGTTGAGAGGAATAGATAAAGGCTAGAATTTTCCTTGGGGCTGACTGCTCTGGGGAGAAGGTGTTCAGGACAGGCGGGGAGTGGGGTGCGCGGTAGGGAGATGGAGCAAAAAGAAAAGAAAGAACTCATGGACACAGACAACAGTGTGGGAATTGCAGGGGGATGGGGAGGGCTGGGAATAGAGGTGGAAGAAGGTATAAATGGGATTTAAAAATACAATAAAAACAAAACTATTTTTTTTTAAAGAATTCTACCTGGGACTTATTAAGATTGAATAAAGTTTAACTTACTATGAGTAATATCAAAGGTGAAATTAGCTTTTGGTTGGTGGCTTGGGAACTTAACTTTAATGTTCTGTTTTTTCCATAGAAAAATACTTTCCACCTAGGGCCTCTCATACTTCAAATGACTTTTGCGGGTCTACGTTCCCCCACTAGACTCCAGCTTCCACAGGCCAGTCATTTCTGTTGCCCCAGGGCCCAACTGAATGATTTTTGAATGAGAAACAAAATGAACACTCTTAAAATAGAACTCCAGGAATCCATGTATACAATTTTCCCTCCAAGGCTATAAAGAGGAAACCTGTGTGATTAACAAGAACTTGGAAACTTTCCTCCTACATTCCCCTTATCTTATCTCAATAGCCCAATCTATGTACGACTACAGCTAAAGCGCTGTCTTCCAGCACCTGGGGCAACAGATTATCAAGGCAGTGGTAGCTGACAGTGGAGATTATGCCATCTCTGCAACTCTACTGGCAGTCTTTATTGACTGGGTAATTTTTTTTTTTTTTTGTATAGGAGGTTTTGTTTTTTAATTATTGTTGTTATTTGGGGGAGAAAAAGGCAGAGGACAAAAATGGGAAATAGTGTTGGTCTCAGGCACAGTGTTGCTCACAATTTGCCTCACTCTAAAACATAATCAGATTTTACATCCAGCCCTGACTGATGTAACTCACTTGGTTGAGCATTGTCCCACAAAGCGAAACATCACCAGTTCAATTCCCAGTCAGGGCACATGTCTGGGTTGCCAGCCCAGTCCTCAGTCGATCAATGTTTCTCTCACACATCGATGTTTCTCTCCCACTCTTCCTCCTTCCCTTCCCCTAGCTCTAAAAATAAATAAAATCTTTTAAAAAATTTTTACATCCAATTCTACTCCTGAGGCCTGGGTGGGAAGTACAAAGAAATGTCCAAAGACTAATCCTCTAGCAGTACTTATACAAGTATATCCTTCCCTCACTGAAAATATTCCTGCACTGGAGTTTTTTGGGACTTCAGATAACTCTAAGGCAATTTCATTCATGCCCTTCCTAATAATGTTTATATATACAATAGAGATTACTCCTTTTATTTTCTCAGTGAAACACAGCAAAAGGAACACTGCAACCAGGTTTTACTTCTTAAAATTTGGTGGTGACATAAATCAATATTTAACTTGAACAAATTCAAAATCTTTGCTGAAAGAATAAGAGGGCTGGAAGAGGAAAAGTGAAAAGAAAAAAAATTAGGTTCAGGCAATGTCACTGCCAGTCCATGTCCAGATGTGTATTCCACTCAAGAACAGCAATTTTCTAGCTTTTGAGGCTTAGGACCCTTCATATTCATAAAAAACTACCAAGGACCACCGAAAAGCTTTCCTTTATATACCTACCAACATATTAAAAATTAAAACTGGGACTTTATTAAAATATTGACTCATTAGTTTCTTTAAAAACAATAATATGTTAACATAAATAATATACTTTGGTGAAAAAATTAAGATCTTTGAGACTAGTATTGTCATGTATTTTATAAATCTCTTTAATATCTGGCTTAAGAGAACTGGTTTAAGATTAAATGCTTCTGCATTCAATCTGTGGCAATAAGAAGTCAGATTTTCAACTGGCGTGCTACAGGAATCTTTAAAACGTGCAGTACCTGTTTAGTCAGGGGCACTGACCTCTTTTTCCTTGGATTGCCAAATACATATGATCTTAGCCAAAAGGCTGAGAAGCAATAGATTGTCAAGTTTAAAAAATGACAACAACCAACACAACAATAGCTGTCTGATGTGAATGAATCAAAATTATACCTATTTTTTTTGTCAGATTGGCAAAAATTATAATATGTTTTTGGTGTGCCTGAGGCCAGAATTTAAGCAACTCATTTATGTGTGCCATGGGATGAAGATGGCTGATAATCATTGCAATAAGTGGCTTCAGTTGAAGTATATTAAAAATATCATCCTCACACAGATATGCAGTTGGAATGGTGGACTCATCATGTAACCCCAGGACAGCTGCACTGTGTACTTATGAGATGATGAGTAAAAAGGGCAAATAATGTCTTAGTGTTGGTATGAAAATAATTTTGATTTTGAGGACCTTCCATAAGGGTCTCAAAACCCCCTCAAGAGCCCCTGGTCCATATATGGAGTACCACTGTGTGGTCCATGTAGGCAGGTGGCTGGCTGAGTGCAGGCATGAGGGTGAGTGAGAGACAGGATCTCCTGTTCCCTGGCTGCTCTCAGGTCCTGCAGGCATGTGGCCTGTCTTAGTCTGAGCATCACATCTCGATGAGGATGCTATAGGATTACAACATCCCGGTTTAACCTGGGACTCACTGAAGAAAGTTCCAACACAGAGAAAAAGCAGAGATCAAATCTTGATGTACTATACTTTCTGAGTAATGTAAAGTGTTAGGAACCGCCCTGCCTAGTTTCAGAAGCTGTAATCCTCATGTGGCTAAGGCTGAGTGAGCAACCTTGGGAACCATAAGCCACTAAGGAGACAAAGCTTGTCTCCCTGGCAGAAGCACCACCTCTGCTCCTTTTACTTCACCTGCCTGACCCCCAATGCTTGATCGGTTAGCCAATGATGGGTAAGATTCCTCAAGGGCGGGGGCGGGGGGGAGGGGTGACCTAAGACAGGCATGATCACAGCGGGGTCCCAGGGAAGGACTTGGGGGCTACAGAAAAAGCAGGTGATGGACCCTCGCCCCTCTGCTTTCACATAGCCTGAGTCCTCATTCTCTCTGCAAGAAGTCTCCTAATCTCTTGGCTGCCTTGCTTATCCTGCCTGACTTAAGCCTGAAGCAATGCCTTAAGCCTGAAATAATGCTGGTGGTGGGTACCACCCTGTGCTGGAAAGGGTGGGTTCCCTGGGGTGATCAGGTCTAAGAAAGAATATATAAAATCCTGTGAAACCTGCTTTATTACAATGCTCTCAATTAAATGATAAGGGTTCAAGCAAGAAGTGAGTTTGTTCCTCAAAGTTTTATTGCTCTTAACTATCTGACCCTGACTCAAAATAGGCCCTCAGAGTTCTTTGTATGTTATCTAGTGTTTGATCCTACTGCCTGATAATAATTAATGAACTTTACCTGTATTCCTTTGCAAAACAAAGCTAATAAAAGCCCATTGAGGAAAAGGCTCTTGGCCCTTCTTCGAGAGATCAGCCACCTTTCCTCCCCAAGCAGATTATGTCTTGGTAGACTTATTCTCCTCTGTGGGGGCCAGGGTTGGGGGTCCCTGAGGGCAGAGCCCCCTGACAGTAAGGGACTTTTAAAGGACAATTTTGACTGCACTCCATTTTTAACTTTAAGCCAGTCTTAGTGTCTATCACATTCTCCCTCCCACTGATGTCACCAAAGTAGGACGAGTGTGGGATCCAGGCTTCAGAACTCATAAGCAATAAATACTCTATCGGTTTATCCACTCTTCCTTTAAAATATCGATACCTCCAAGAATAGCTTTATTCATTCATCCATTCATACATTTAAAAATTCATACATTTAAAAATACTTTGTTTAAATACATTTAAAAATATTAAAAATACCAAAGGGTAAGAACTTGTTCACAAAAAAAAAAAAAAGCTTTATGTGCTTGAGCTAAAGTAATACTCAACAGCTACCAAACATGGCACAGGAACAAGCTTGGTACTCTGTAAAAGGAGAAGTCCCTTCTGCCTGCGGTGTTCGGGAAGTCTGAATGAAGAATGTAGAATTCAGAAAAGTCCTTGAAAGCTGACAAAGGATTTGAGAGGTAATGATGCAATCCCACGGTGGGTAGAAATGCAGAGATTTCAGACTGCAGGAGAATTCTGAGGACTCCCATGTTGACATGTGGTGAAGCCATGAAGTCACTGGGAAGCAGAGAATAGGGAAGATAAAAGAGCCGAGAACCTTTGGAAACATCTAGCATAGAGTGCAGAAGAAAGACTTCAGAGAATAGGGAACCATTACTAAACAGGGTGGTGGCATGATACCTAAAGTCAAGAAGGGAGAAAGCTTCTCTCTTTAACAAAAAAGTTTGCACCCTGGCCAGGTGGGGCTCAGTGGGTTGGAACATCGTCCCGTACACCAAAAGGCTGCGGGTTCTATTTCCAGTCAGGGCACATATCTAGGTTGCGGGTTCGATCCTCCATCAGAGTGTATGCAGGAGGGAGCCAATCGATGTTTCTCACAATGTTTCTCTCTCTCCCCTAGTCTCTCTAAAATCCACAAGCATATCCACAGGTGAGGATTTTTTTTTAAGTTTGCATTACAACAGTAGGATGTTTCAAAGAAAAACTGAGAAAATGTGCTTAATACTTCAAAGAAAAAGAGGAGGACAGCAATTTGTGTCCATGATGAACAAACAGATGGAAAGAGGTTCAGGAGGTGGGTTGCAAACAGAGCAGGCAGCTAGTGTAAGATACCCTCTGGAGAAACAATATTAAAAACAAGAGCCACAAATCAACAATATAAAGCAAAAGCCAATATCAATGTTGCCTTTCATATATGCCCAAGGCTCTGCTAACTGCTTTATGTGCCTCAGCTAAAGTAATATTCATAACTGTGTGACATATACAATTATTATTACCTGTTTACAAAGGAAGAACAGGTTCTACCTAATACCAGCACCAGAGGTCTTTTACACAATGTTTAATAGGAAAGTTTATTTTATGTTGAGAAAGCCTGGACCTTGTTTGTGGACGAGAGGAGTCAATAAAAAGACACGGTGAAGATGCAAGATAGAATGAAAATGACTTTAGAGACTGTAGGGGTCAGGAGCAGGAAAAGAAATAGTATGGGCAGCCAAGGAACAGGTTCAGCCTCAAAGAAAAGTAGCAGCAAGGAGTGGATGACAAACTTTCCTTCCTGGTAATTTTGTACAAGACCCTATTACCTATTGTCAACAGAAAGTCCCAGCCCATTTAGCTCTGAAGCCTGCAATGCTCAGCATTCTCCTTTGCTCCTCGTACCCAGAGGCAGAAAGGTAGGAGATACCCAAGTGCAGTTGCAGTGTCCCTTTTTATTATCAGAACAATGCAGTACAACAGCATGGTACAGTGTATGTTCTCAAGATCACAAAAGCCTACGAGATGCCCTCTCCATAAAGGGTCTACCAAACGTAAGACAGATGGAGAACATCAATAGTACCCCACCAGACATGCTATAGAGAAAACTGCTGCACAGTATTCCAGGAATGTCCTTTACATGCTAACCTAAAAATGCGTGCCTCAGAATAGGAGTGTCTGCGGGCAATTACACTAAGCAAATAGGAATATGGAGTGACGGATAAGAATAAATGTAATCGGGAATCACTGGGCAATTGGATGAGTCAGGGCAAGGCACAAAGAAAAGAAAGGAAGGAGAGAGGAAGAGCAAAGTAAATTTGCTTTCTTCTCTAACCTGATTTTTTCAAAAAATCTCTATCAGCAAACTGGAGAAACCTTGTTCTCCCTGGGTGACTGACCCCAGGGGTTGTTAGAGCAATTTCCCACTTACATTTTCATGACCATTCCTTTGGCTGCACTTAGAAATAGGCACACCATTTGCATTTAAAAAGATAAATTAATCATAATCACTCCAGGTAAACCTTTTACAGCTGTGTGCCTAATTGCCACAGACCAAAACACAAACAAAACAGACCTGCTATGTTACAACTGCTGTAACGCTACCAATGCTGCACTTGGATCTTGTATTCAAAGACTTCTCTCTTCTACTCATGCTGCATGCATGTAAGTCAGTGCCCCCACCGCAATATTTTTATATTGCAAATGATTTAAAATCCACAAGGTACAACAGGGAAAACGTAAATCTCCCTCCCAGTCTTGTACTCCAGCCATCCAGTGTCTTTCACCCAAAGGAAACTCTGTTACAGTTTGTTGGGTATTCTTCCAAATATACTTAGTTACATAGAGGTATATTATATATGCAGGTCTGCACCTTGTCTTTTTCTTCACTTATTAATAACTTGGATGTCCTTATATCTTTGTATGGTAGAATTGTTTCATTCTTTTGGGGGCTGACGGTATTCTTTTTTATGGAAGCCTCATCGTTTTTTTTAATTTGATTGGTATTTAGAGAGACACTGGGAAGGAGAGAGGGACAGAGGAGAGAGAGAGAGAGACATGGATTTGCTGCTCCATCCATTTATGCATTCATTGGTTGATTCTTGTATGTGCCCTGACTGGAGATCTAACCCACAACCTTGGCATATCAGGACAACTCTCTGACCAACTGAAATACCCAGCCAGGGCTAGAAGTCCCATAATTTATTTAGCCAAATATATTCAGCAGAGCTTTCATGTGCATGTAAAACCTGCAAATGAAATTTCTAAGTTAATTCAGATACTATCACATTGCCCTCCATAGAGGTCATACAAATTTATAAGCAAAAGATATGAGTTACTAACAACTTTTATTTTATTTTATTTTTAAGATTTTTATTTATTTTTAGAGAGAGGGGAAGGAAGGGAGAAAGAGAAGGAGAGAAACATCTATGTGTGAGAAAAACATCAATTGGTTGTCTCTTGCATATCCCCAACCAGGGACCAGCCCACAACCCAGGCAGGTGCCCTTGACCTGGAATCAAACCAGTGACCTTTCAGTCCATGGAATGATGCCCAACCTACTGAGCCACACTAGCCAGGTAAGTTACTAACAACTTCTAAGCATTAGAAAATAGACTGAATATAATGCATATTAATTGCTTTAAGGAACTATAGTATTTTTTATTAATACTTAACTTCCTTCTGAAGAGATTTTGAAATGACCCAGCTCCTTCTATTTAAAGATTTTCTTTTTTTTTTTTTTAAAGGGATAAGAAAGGAGGGAGAAAGAGAGGGAGAGAAATGTCAATGTGAGAAACATCGATCCTTTGCCTCTCCTACACACCCTGACCAGGCCCGAACCAGCAACCCAGGCCTGTGCCCTGCCCAGAAATAGAACCGACAACCCTTCCATTTGTGGGACAAAGCCCAACCAACTGAGCCACACTTGTCAGGGCCTCTTCTATTTAAAAATGATAAAATATAAAAAGCTTTTTTGTCTGAAGAACAATTATCTCCTTAAGCACCTAAAATGGCTTTAATGTTCAGAAGTTAAAACTTTGGAAATACATATGCAAATACTAAAGAGTGAAAAAAGACAACTGAAAACCAGATGACTTTAATGAAAAGAATGCTGGTTTTATGATCATTTTCTACAAAAGTCACAAATTCTTGGGAAAGTGGTAGGTTATAGTAGGGAAAACAGAAGGAGGAGTGAGAGGACAGGGTCGATGTTTTTGTTGCCCACTGACTGTGGACAGTCCGTCCATCTTCATGCAGCTCAGGTGACCGGGCAGGTAACACCCACCCTATTCACCTCGCCAGGTTTAAAAAGAAACAAAGATTCTTACTTCAGATTAAATTGTGTAAATCTGTGTTCTTCATATCCCCCCCCCAAACTTATGCCCCCTCTCCTTTATTCCCTAAGGGTTCCCCAGTGTACCCAGGTGTCTGAGTTAGAAACCAGAGCACCATTCTTAATTCTTCCCTAGCCTTACTTCCCATTCAGTCAACCAAGACGTATTGATTCTATCTTGTAAATAATTCTTGCGTCTGCCCAGTTTGCATCTATATCTCCACTACCCTAAAGTCACCATGAATTTTTGCCATGAATAGATTGCCTCCCATATGATCTTTCTGCCTTCAAATTTCTCTTCTTTGATCCAGTCTCTGAAATGAAGCTTATAATCTTCTTAAAGTAAAAAAAGTAAATAAAAATTCTCACCTAAAACTTTTCATTCCATGATTCCCCCATTGTCTTTAGAATAAAGTTCAGAAGTCCTTCACAAGATTTATCGCCCACTGCTACCACATCTGAAGTCTGCTGTTCTCTCTCATTCTCATTCTCTCTCTCTTTCCCTTCATCTCTTGCCCCCTTCCTATCTCAATCGCATCTTCTAAATATACTGAAGAACATTAAATTCTTTGAATTCATCTCATGGTGTTCCCTATATGCTTTTCTTTTCCTAAGATACTCTCCACTCCACTCCTTTCTCCACCAATTTAGACATCATGTCTTCTAGAAACCTTTCTAGAAAGTCTTTCTGGATCTCTGAATCAGGATATCTTTCTGTCTATCCCTGAGTCTTCAGCTATCCACCATGCACTGTACCATCATGAGCTATTTTTTTTTCTTTTGTTTTTTTAGTTTGTTTTTATTTGATTGATTGATTGATTGATTGATTGATTTTTGTCTCCACCTATTTAGACCCAGGTACTCTAAGCCCCACAAGACATGGAATTGTCTTGCTCATTGTAGTTATCCACAGTGCCTATCTGAGTTCTGGGCACGTACATGACCACTCTACCATAGTTTTCTAGAACATATCCAACAGAACAATGGTAGTACATGGGAGGAAAAGAGTACGTGTTCTGACAATGTAAGCACATACCACTCTGTGACTCCATAGAGAGGACGAACTTTCCATTGTTCCCCTAAGCATAACTGACCAACGATCATCTCTCAGGGTGCCAAGCATTTGTTTCCACAGTATCCAAATTTGGCAGATTCTTTTTCAAGAGATTTCTACCAGTTATCTACTCAGGATATTTTCTTCCTTAAATCTTATATCTTAATGTGGGATTTTTATCTCCGTCTTTATGATTTTTGACTTAAATTGTTAAAAATCTATTTGAGATGTTTACTTTAAAATAATAGAAATCTAAGATTGGGAGGATGTTAAAACATGTTTTTTTATGGTTAAAAAAATACAGAGTCACCCTAGCTGGTGGGGCTCAGTGGATTGAGTGACAGCCTGTGAACTGAAAGGTTGCTAATTCGATTCCCAGTCATGGCACATGCCTGGGTTTCGGGCCAGGTCCCCAGTTGGGGACATGCAAGAGGCAACCAATCAATATATCTCGCCCACATTGATGTTTCTCACCATTTCTTTCTCCCTCCCTTTCCCTCTCTCTAAAACTAAATAAATAAAATCTTTAAAAAAAATAATCTACATTGGTTAGGGGTACATACATATATAAGAAAAGCATAAAGAACTGAAAAACACTATATTCAGTATGGTGGAGGAAGGAGGTGCACACAAGAGCATCAGGTTATTAGAACATTTTATTTCTTCAGCTGAATGGTGGGTTCACGGTGTGGTGGGCAGAATTCTAATAGGGTCCTCAAGTTTCTCACTCCCTGGTATACACACACCTAATCTCAGTTATTCAGCCTAACACTAATTGAGGTCTTGCTGTGAAGAGAGTTGGCAGATGTAATTAAGGTCCCAAATCAGTTAATTTTATTTATTTATTTTTACTAATTCTCTATCTATAATTTTTTTTAATTTTTTTAAAATATATAATCTTCATTATATTTTTTCCATTACTATTTAGTCCGCTTATACACCTCTCCCCCCATCCATCACCACACTGTTGTCCATGTCCATGAGTCCTTTTTCCTTTTTGCTCAGTCATTCCACCTCCTAACCTCCCCCCAGCCCACCACTAGCTGTCATCTGCTCTCTATCTATTAGTCTGTCTCTGTAAGATTTTTATCTTAATTTAAGGTAAAAATTTAGGATAGGGCACGAATCAGTTTTTGTTTTTGTTTTTCCAGAAAAATAAGATCACATCCAAGATAACTAATTCCCCTAAAATGCTATGAGGAAAAAAAAAGATGTTTTAATAAAATGAGGGTAGTTCAGGAAGTTGAGAATCAGAAGTCTGTTACTGGGAGACCAAGAATGCTGTGAGTGATAGAGATGCAAAATATCATTTCTTAGGGAAAAATTTTCCAACTTCTGTTTCTGGCTGTTACCCTTGATTGTCAAGTTCCAATGTTGTTGTTTATAAACTAACTACACTTTTAATGCCATTCAGGAAGGAAAGGGGAGCATAGCTACCACACAACACCTTTCTCTAAGTCACTGGGAGCCAGGCTACAGAACAGCTTTCCATCTTCACTGGGTTTTGGTTATGATGATGTTTTTTCTGTATTTGATTTCCCCTGCTATTGTAAGATGAGAAGAAATATATTCTATCCATAAGGAAGAGACCTTGAAATGACCCAAAGGCAATTATAAAAAAGGATTTAAACAAAATAAAAGCAGCTTTTCTTTTTTAAGAATGTGTCACTCAAAGGCTCACAACATTGAATGACTGTGTTATAAGGGGGAACAGTCCACCTTAGCCATCTCCAGCTGCAAACTGACAAAGACCGTCCTGGAGTCAGGCTCTTTCTGACTTGACCCTGCTTCCTGACTAGGCCTCAGTTTTAGCCTCTGTCTTTGGCCCCCCTGCTCCAGTTGTAACAAGAATCCACTGAGCTCGTTTAGTAAAAATCCCCCACCCTTGGTATATAACCACACTGGCCTGCCTTCAGCAAGACTCCTGTTGTATTGGTCTAGCAAGAACCCCCCAGCCTTAACGTACCCTCTGAGTCATTGTCCATGCATTGACCCCACCCTCCAATCCTGTTCCTTGGCTATAAACCTCCACTTGTCCCTCATTGGAGTTGAGCCCCATCTTTTCTTCCCCCACTGCAGTAGTCCCTCTTGAATAAAGTCTCCTGTGTCATGTGTCAAGTGTCATGACAAATTCTTCTCAAACAAAGCCCAGGCCACATGCACATGCAATGCACAACACACACAAATCGTCTGTAGTCAGAGAACGAAAGTAATGACATTGGAATCCTGGTAATACTCAGAAACTTACTGGTAGCCTAGACCTGACAGAGTTTTCCATTCAATTAAATTTAAAGAACAAACTCTGAAGTCAAGAAGACTGCACAGCTCTGGCTGGGTGGCTCCAATGGTTGGAGCATCATCCCATACACCAAAAGGTTGTGGGTTGGATCCCTGTTCAGGGTGCATATGGGAGGCAACCAATAATGTGCCTCCTTCACATCAGTGTTTATCTATCATCTATCAATCTATCTCCCTCTCCCTCTCCCTCTCTCTCCCCCTTCCTCTAGTCTAAATCATCAATTTAAAAACATGTTTAAAAAAAGAATTCCCCACAGAAAAGGACTTCAAAGGGCCTCCTCAGGGTAAAGTCTCTTAGTTCTTCATCTATCCACCTTGCTCATCACACTCAATATTTGCTGAGCCCAGATACCAGCTAGCAAGATGCAATTTCTATCTGAAATGTCTTCACTGTAAGAGTTGCTTCTCAAGAATGTGGCTCCCCTCTAAGGGCTATGGCTGCGTGGAACTCAAGAGACCAGCCTGCCTTCTTAGGGCAGCCAGCAGTGCATCAGTCTCATAGTCTGAAGATCCTGAGTTTCAGCCTCAGAGAAGCACGTGTTTTATCACAGTCCATCTGGATTAATGTCATGTAGGTCAGAAGTCCATGTGCCATAAATCACATCACAAAGAATTGGCAAATATTTGCAAATAACCATTTCAAAAAAGAAACTCAAGAGACCAAAACAGAACCTTGAGTGGCTTGTCTCTTTATTCTGCTCAAAAACAAAGATCCAATCTGTAAAGTTTTATGCCAAAACTCTAGCTAATCCTAGAAAGAGTTGAAATTTTAACACTTTGAACCCTGTTTTTTTTTATTTTTTATTATTGTTCAATTACAATGGTCCCCATTTTTCCTCCATTACTCTCCCCTGCCCAACACCCAACCCCCCAGACCCTCTTCCCTGTTTTAATTGAACAATATCCACTTTTTTGACCCTGTGGTCAGAAAGCAAAACTGTCTGCTTAGGAAGCTGAGTGTCTCTATCTAGTGCAGGTAAGAACAAAGACTGGGATTTTGTTCTGTTTTCTAAATCACCTTAATGCAGACACTAAGAGTGCTGGCAATGATCAGAGAGCATTAACTGACTAAACCAAGGGTCTGTACAGGCCCTGAGGGACTTAAACACTGCTGGGAGGAACACATTCTTTTCTAATATTATAAGATTTAATTTACAAAAACCTCTTAGCCCTTTAAAAGATCAATGGAGGGTATCTATTTTCTCCATAAAAAAAAAAAAAGATGTTTTCACATGCAAAGACCAAGATACTCCACTAGAAGATATTAAGCTGACCCATTCTGTAAGAAAACAGTAACAGTAGATATCTTAGTCAGTTTGGGCTACTCTAACAGAATACATTGACTGGGTGGTTTATACAAAATATATATACTTTTCACAGTTCTGGAGACTGGAAATGCAAAACCAGAGTGCCCACATGCTCAAGTTCTGGTGAGAGCCCTCTTCTTGGTTTACAACAGCCACCTTCTCCATGCATCCTCACATGGTAGACAGATACCATCTCTCCTGTGTCTCTTCTTAAAAGGGCACTAATCCCATTCATGAGGGCTCCACCCTCAAGACCTAATTACATGCCATAGGCTTCACCTCCAAATACCATCACATTGCAGATTGTGCTTCAGCATATGAAATTGGGAGACTCATTCAGTTCACAGCAGCAGGTTAACAATTTGTTCAGTACATTCTATGTACCCACCTACACGAGGCAAAGCACTTTGTTTATATTAACTCTGGCCATGTGGGAAGTAGGGGCAGTTATGATCTCCATTTCACTAATAAGAACACTGAGTCAGAGAGGTTGACTAATTTTCCCAAGAACATAATAGCTCATAAAAATGACACTAGGATTCAAACAGGGACAATCTGATTCAAGTTCATGCCCTTAACAACTTCATTTCACCACCATTTGCAGAACCTGCACCTATATCAATCACGAAAGCTGTGTAGTGTTTTAGAGTTTATAAAATCACTTCCCTGAGCATCTGATCCCTGACACAAATCCTGTGAGGTCCCTAGTAGATAGAAATAAGATCAAGTATATGAAATGCCCAGAAAACCCCCCTACTATATAGCACATCTTCTAGGGGTATCCTTAGACCCATAGAGAGGTAGCAAGAGGGCCATGAACCTCTAGATACTGTATAACAACTGTTGTGTAGAGGTGAATACATGCATTTCCCAGGAGAAAATCTCGAGGGCTGAATCCAAAATCATTGCCACACAAAGGATCTGAATACACACTTATGCAAAGAAGATACACAAATGGCCAGTGAACACATGAAAGGCTCTCCACATCATTAGTTATTATAGAAATTCAATTCCAAAACACAATGAGATACTTCTTCACACCTACTAGGACGGCTGTTATCAAAAAGTCAGACAATACAAAATGTTGATGAGGATGGGCAGAAATTAGAACTCACACAGATTGTTGGTGCCAAGTGGTGCAGCTGCTTTGAAAAAAGTTCCTCAAAAGGTTAAACACAGAATCATCACATAGAATTAGATGCAGTCCACTTCTGGGTATCTACCCATGAGAAACGAAACCAAGTGTCCACACGAAAACTTGTACACTAATGTTCATGGCATCACTATTCAGAATAACCAAAAAGCAGAAACAATCTAAATATCCATCACTTGCTGAGTGTGACACAGGGTGCAGCCAAGATGGGGGGCCCAAATAGGGATTTGGAATGAGGTCCAGAACTCAAGGTGTCCAAGAAATATTAGAAAGACATATAAGATGTCCTCACCCCTTCCCCGCACAGGTGTGAGTTGGGGGAAGGGACACATGGAGCAGGAACATGCAGGGCTGTTTTGAACAGCAACACCTTTGCAGCTAACTTCTGGCATGGTCATTCAACATATCTATAACCTTTAACTGGCTGCATAGATATGTTAAATAGCTGTGGCCATGCTTTGAGCCAGGGGGATGGAAGGGACTTCCACCCAAGATGCGACTGGGGGGCAGGTTCCCTGGGTTACAGCACCTATGTGAGAGCTTGGAGAAGATTGGCTCCATGATGTGGGGCCACACCTGCCCAGACTCAGTATGGCAGTCCAGTAAACCTGGAATAATACAGGAATGCTGGCAGGTGTAACTGATTGTAGGAGAAGTAGAAATGGGGGAACAGAGGAAGGTTAGCTTGGGGATTTAAACCCAGACTCAGTAGCCACTGAAGGAGGACCACGCAGCTGTGGCAGTGCAGAGAGAACCCCGCGGCTTTGGCCAGAGTGGGGACCCCTGCAGCTTTGGGGTGCCCCTTTTGGCCACATGGCTTAAGAAATAAGAGAGACTTTGCCTGGAAAAAAAGGGGGTACAAAGACTCTTGTTGATAGGCAATGAGAAGGTGCCACATGGCTTTGGATTAGCTGGAGATCCTGAACAGCGACACAGCTGATGGTGCTGGCAACCTGAATCAAGGATGTCTACTTCTATTCCTGAGATATGGTACCCCAGTTAAGGGCAGGGGGAGAAGGAAGCACTGCAGGCATCTATGGGTATCCTAAAGGACTTTGATATTTTAATGAAGACATTAGATCACTACTTTAAGTCTGTATAGCTTTAAATAAACATTTCCTTTCCTTTTCACAAATCTCTGCCATTGAGAGGAGTCTCTCCTCTGGCGGCGGACAAACAAACCTAGTAGGGGGTTCTTTTGGTCATAGGATGTTATACCCCCCTTGGCCCTGTTCTGTAACAGGTGGACAAATTGTATGAATGATATTCATACAATGGGATATCATTCAGCACAAAGAAATAAAGTAGTCGCACATGCTACAACATAGAAGAACCTTGAAAACATTAGGTTAATAAAAGAAGCTAATTACACTGAAAGCCATATTGTAAGCCTATTTATATAAAATGCCCAGAATAGGCAAATCTATAGAGGCAGAAACTGGGGGCAGGCAGCTAAGGGGTAGGGGTTTCTTTTGGGGATGATGAATATGTTCTAAAACTGACTGTGGTGGTGAATGTACAACTCTGAATACACTAAAAGCCACTAAACTGTACACGTTAAATGGGTGAATTATATGATGTACGAATTATATCTCAATAAGTCTCAATAAAAATTTTAAAAGGGGGATTGGCACAGGCAGAAATAAAGAAAGAGGGAAAAGCCAACTCAGTGGAAACAAAATATACACATATTTCTGTCCACAGGCAGAGAACAGGCCACAACTATGCTTTGTTCCACTCATAAAATACATTTAATCCTCCAAAACAACTAGTAAAATGTCAAGGCCAAGAGGTTTCCCATTCGGGAAAGAATCTGTACATCTGCATGTTCTTTAACAAGGGGTAAAAAAACAATATGACAACACTAGACTTGTATTCCAACTGGGAACAGTGTACGGGGCCAGGTGGACACCATTCACTGGCACAGCGTGCACTAACCAGCTCACCTTCGACCCCCCAGGCAGGGTCTCCGCTTTAGTTTGAGTTTTTCAGCCCCTGAGCTATCATTGTCATCGGATTTTTGAAGGAATCTCTGACTCAACACTCCACAGCTCTCAGAAAGAGGTGGCCATTTGCTTTACAGATAAGGAAATGGAGGTAACTTACCTGAGGCCAGGAGGGCACGTAGCCATCAGTAAAACTGCCTTTTCTGACTTTTGGTTCCTTTCATTACTCTTCCACCTCCCTGCTAACATTTCTAGAGGTTTTACCATTACTATATCCTGTTCCTTTTCAGTTGTAGCCAAGGGAAATCTGTGAGAAAGTTAAAAACATGCTAGGTTTTCCAAAAATGACATATGGTTTTCACACCCTCTGATATTCTAAGTGTAAGCAAAGTTTTGTCTAAACCTAAGTCCCTTTGGTTTGTGCGAGCAACTTGAGCGGGACCTCCTGGCTCATATCTAAATATACTCCAATGCTGGGAAAATAAAGAGAATGATGTTAAACTCATACACAGGGCAGGGGAGAAAAATCCCAACAGTATGTTTCCTCCAAGGTCACCCAGCAGAATTGCTACAGAAAACACAAGTTTCTAATAGTCAGGGACATTTCCCCCTGGGATAGGTGGTTTGCTTACATAAAAATGACCTTTTTATAAGAAGCTCCAAGCCCTAGCCAAATAGCTCAGCTGGCAGGGAATGATGCCAACACCAATACACCAGGGTTGTCGGTTCAATCCCTGGTCAGGGCATATACAAAAATCAACTAATGCATACATAAATAAGTGGAACAACAAATCTCTCCCCCCATACTTTCCTCTTCCTCTAAAAATCAATACATAGAAAAAATTTTTGCCCTGGCTGGTGTGGTTTAGTGGATTGAGCACCAGCCTACAAATCAAAAGGTCACTGGTTCAGTTCCCAGTCAGAGCACATGCCTGGGTTGTGGACCAGGTTCCCAGTTGGGGGTGTGTGAGAAGCATCCAATCAATGTTTCTCGCCCTCTCTTTCTCCCTCCCTTCCCCTCTCTCTACAAATAAATAAATAAATAGAATCTTTAAATTAAAAACAAAATTTTTTTAAAGAAAAGCCCTCCAAGTCCACAACCAGTAAAGTGAGACGAGAACTTAGGTTGCCCACAGTCATTCGCCCCATTGTGCTTTGAGTCTGCCTGAAAGAAAATTCCGTATGATGGCCACACATAGCTTAGGAAGAGGTGGAAGAAAAGGAACATTCAAATTCACCAGGCTTATCTGTCCAGACAAGATACCCAGCACAGTCACAATCCCAAATACATGACCCTTATCTGGTCCTGGACCATCTCAACACCCACAGCCAGCACACAGGGCAAAAGTGGAAAAATGAGGAAGAACCAAGGCCTGGGAAAGCACCTGTCCCAACTACCAAGTAAACATCTTCATTTCCAAGTAAAATGGACAGGGATGCTCTTGAAGAGACACGTACTTCCAAACCCTGAGAAAGAATGCAAACTCTGAGACAAACACAATGACCCCTTCTTGCTGCTCCCAACTGCGTGTCACTCAGAAATAGTCACTCCAAAATAGTCTCGGAGTTTATCTGTAAATAACTGAGGAACTTCTTCCCCAGAGAAATAGAAATACCAACACTTGTGAAGAGAAAGGAGAAACAGCATTGGGCTGTCCCCCAACCGGGCACCCACTAAAAGTTCTGGCGCCAAGACCATCAGGATGAAGTTTCCAGAGCAGCCCACTGCTATCCCACCACACGGCCCAAAAAAGCCATGGATTCCAGGCAATGGCTAAACCCAGCTGAACGTAGGTTCAACGACCATATTCAGCGTACAGGGCAAATCACATTATGGATTTTGTGTGAAAATCTTTTTTCCCTTCATTGTGGTAAAATACACATAATGCAGAATCCACCATCTCAACCATTTTTATGAGTACAGTTTGGTGTTGTTAAACAGATACAAATGTGTTTTGTCATCTTGCAAAACTGAAACTTCATGCCCATTAAACAACTCCCCATTCTCTCTCCACCCAGCCTCTGGCAACCTCTATTCTACCCTTTCCTTCTGTGAATTGACTGCAGTAAATAGACCATATACGTGGAGTCATGCTGTGTCCTTTTGTGATGGGCTATTTCACTTAGCATAAAGCCCTCTGCCAGTTCATCTAGGTTATAGCATGTGTCAAACTTTCCTTACTTTTGAAGGCTGAGTAATGCTCTATTGTATGCACATATACATGTATATATACATATACACATTTTGTTTATCCATTCAGGAAATCTATTTCTATCTCTCAGAGGTATAATTCTGTTGCTCTGGTAGCACACAACTTACATAGCTCAACTGGCACTGGTCATGATTTCCTACCAACAGAGAGACACAGACAAAAAGAGAGAGAGACTTGATTTTATAATGTCTGTACTCCGTGAGAGGAAAAACAAGCTAACTAAAGCTGCAGCTGAGCTCACTTCCATCATCAAGAAGCACCTCACCATCCTCTCCACCTCAAAAATAAAAGTTTAGTTCACTATATATCCTCAGGTTCTGGAACAGAACCTAGCACATGGCTGACATTCAGTAAATATGTGTTGGCTGAATGAATCTAGAAGAATGATTGGTCATGAAGAGAAAAGCACAGTGGTAGCAAGAAAATGCTATAGGCATGATCTTCATTGATCCAGTTCATCTGAACATGTCATTCAAGAAAGCATCAATACACATTGACATGGAAAGATCTCCAGGAGCTATTTTTAAAGGAATCACATTGCATATCAACATATACAGTGTGATTCTCTTTATGTAAAAACAAATGCTAAAGTCAAACAATGAATACCTGTGTATGTAATAATATACCTCCAATTGCAATTGCTTGTATATGTAAATAATATGCTCCAATTCCAACAGCTTGATTACCTCTGGATTGGAGGGGGATGAGGATGAGGGGTAGAAAGAAAACTTTCTGCTTGAATAATGGAGAAGTGAAGAGAATCCCCAACATAACCGTGAAGAAAGCCCAAAATAACAGCTGTGCATCGAACATCAAGAGCACCCAGTGCAGATGGCCAAAGCAGGTCTGAAAGCTGGATTCCAGAAGATCAAATTATAGCAGTTATCTAAATTCGCTAGTTATCTAATGGGAACATTGTGAGAGAAGATTTAGATAATTATCGAAGAACTTGCTGTTAAATTAGTGAAAACTCCATAGAAAACTCTGCAAGCACACACAAAATGAACACTCTGGAGGAAAATCAAAGTTACTCAACTCTTCACAGTGTACAGGAAGGCATAATAATGTTGACCTAACTAAAAATTATGAGATAACTATATTCTGAGGATAAGTGTTTTACAAGTGAGTGAGGTGGGGGCGAAGGGGAGACCTAAAAAAACAGTCAAACGGATTCATAAAGCTAAACCCAGATTCCAGGAAAGGCAGAATATCTAATGCTTTGTCAGTAGTGGAAAAATCCAAAGCAGGTGAAAACTGAAACAACAAAATTTTCATACGGGGGGCGGGGTGGGGGAGAAATTGAAGCACTCAGTTTCCACTATGACAGTTAAGAGTAATCCACCTTCTCCCTAGAATGATCAAATCATATGTATAGATAGAATATCCATGCTCTTAGTGTTTGAAAGCACTGTCCTGGGTTCAAATGTGAACTATGTTTTTCTCCCTCAGTTTCATTTCCCTCCCCTCCTGTAAACCAATGGCGGATGGGAGAGGGGGAGTGGACAATGATATGTAGACCTCCTAGTATTACTGACAAGATAATTGACAGGATGGAATAATAACAATCACAAACTCTTGCAACCTGCTAAATGTGTTAGGCACTATTATTCTCAGTGCACTGCATATACAGCATCTCATTTAATCTTCAAATTATAACTATTGTCCCATTTTCCAGATGAAGAAGCCAAAACACAGAGGTTAAGTAGCTAGCTCAAGATCATAGCTAGTGGTGGACCTCGGAAAGGAATTAAAGTGATCCAGCACCTTGTACTATGCCTAAAACACAAAGTAGTTCTTACACATATTGTGTGCCAATCCAGACAAAATAGGTTAAGTGATAGCCAGATTGAGGTTTGGCCACCTTATGGGAGACCCAGGCATAAGCCGGGTCTCCATTCCTCTCCCTAACTCCACAAGCTCACTTCTTTCCCGAGCGTCCCCAGCAGCCGCGGTTGCTCTCCCTCTCCAAGCTCCCAGAACTTCCTGTTGCGCTCAGCGCCAGCAGTGGAGAGAAAGCGGCGTGGAACTTGAGGCTGCGAGTTCCCCACCGCTTCAGGTAGGGGGCCGAACGGCGGGTGGGGGTGGGGCCGGCGCTTACCTTGCCTTGCACTCTCATCGCTCCGGCGCTCCCGCACTCCAGCGCTGGGTGCGCTGGGTGCGCTGGGACTCACCGGGTCTAGTGCCCCGGGCCGCTCCGAACTGCACCTTCTCCTCCCTCCCTGCTCCGGGCTCACACCACGTTCCGCTTCCTCTGCCGCTGGCCCGAGCGGAACCAGAGAACTGCCTCCTCTCCGGGGACTGTCCCCCCGCCTAAGCTGAACCTCCGACGCCGTTAGGTTTCCTCTCTAACCCCCAAATCGGTGGCCCCATTCCAGCTCCCAGAACAGAGACCTGCCCCTTAGTACACGCCCTACGTTATTGCAAACCCCAGATAAATCTTAGCTCTTCCAGATCCTAGTTAGATACAAGAGGGACTGACCCCACCCACAAGCACCCTGGGCCCTGAGCTCAGATCCGGTAAATCGCCCAAGGCCCTTGGCGTTTACCCTCGCCACAGTCCCGCTTACCTGCGAGTGCTCCACGGTGAGTCGGGCTCTCATCTTTGACTTGCAGGCACCGCTACCAAAGCCTTATCTGAGCTTCCGACTTGTGGAGTCAGAGCTGGGCTCCACCTACACACGCGGCCTTTTACAGCTCCGTACATCTGTCACAATACTTTTTTGGTGTCAATTACCTTCTGTGTAGAGAGGAAGTGATTCCGAGCCTACCTAAATCAAAGGAATACAGTGTGGGTCAAATGGGATGTTGACTCTCATCCCATATAATATTTTATGTTGGTGTATTGCGCTCGGGGAGTGCGTAAGTGTGGTGAAGGCAGGACTCGGGAGATGTAACCTAACAGCACAGCTTTTACTACTTAGGAGTTACTGGGTGTGTCAGGTGAGCCCTCTGGGTCCGAGTTCACTTATCTATGCACTGGAAATGACAACAAATAACCCATTTTCCTCAGAGGTTATACTGAAAAAAAGAGGAATCTGTAAAATACCATGCAAATGCTTTCCTGTTTTGTTGTTTTCTGTGGGTTCCTCTGGCTAGGTTGTCTCAGTAAAGGCTGTGGCCAGTGACTATGGGTGGGTTCCAGCATGTTGGCAGGAGTGATGCTCACTTATTACAAGGGTTTTTAATTAACAATGCAACACTTCATCCCTGATAATTGACTTCAAATTAGGGTTACCTACCCATTGAGTCCATTGTAATATCTGCCCAATGAGTTCACATTTGAGACACAGTTAGCAGGTGTTCCCCACCCCTGTTTCTCAATGTGGCTTATTTTGTTTTGTTTTTTTAGAGAATTGATTTTTAGAGAGAAGGAGGAAGGGGGAGAGAGGCAGAGACATCGATTTGTTGTTCCTCTAATTGGGGCATTCACTGGTTGCTTCTTGTGTGTGCCCTGACTGGAGACGGGACCCACAACCTCCGCCTGTCCAGAGGATGGTCTAACCAAACGAGCTACCCAGTCAGGGCCTCCATGTAGTTTTAATGAACATCTCTTTTTTTCTTTTTCTAAATCCTCACCTGGGGATATATTTATTGTTTGTTGTTGTTGTTGTTGTTTGTTTTAGAGCAGGAGAGAAACATCAATTGGTTGCTTCCTAGATGCGCCCCCAAAGTGGGTGGTGGATCAAACCCAAAACCTAGGTATGTGACCTGACCAGAGATCAAACCTGAAACCTCGAGGTGTACAGGACGGCGCTCCAACCAACTGAGCCACCTGGCCACGGCTAATGAACATTTCTTCATTACAAAACTTGAACACCTCCTGTGTATATTAACATTTTGTTAGGTTTTTTTCTATTAACACATTTAATCTCCTTTCCTCCCTCGACTTATCTTCTCCAAAATGCTAATGATCTGTAAGCCGTTCAAAGGTTTCGAAAACCCTCTAAGGCAAGTAAACACCTCCTGACTGGTGTTCATCTCCATGTATCTTCCCTGTTATGGTAGGTCTCTCACAGCACTGGAGACTGGGGGCTCTCGGGAATCTGCAGACCCACCAAGAAGACCAGACATTGGAAGTAGCATCTGTGACTACCATCTGCTGCTTTAATCTCTGTGGTAAATTCACATGTTAGAATGGTCATATATTCTTTTCGGATCAAGCTTCAAGAGACAGAGTTTAAAGTAATAGGGTAATACCAGGGCCTAAGGGATCTGATGTGTTAGTTTACAAGATGCCTTTGGTTCCCAAACTGTATCAAAAACACCTGAGGCATTTATTGGAGCTGCAGATTCCCAGGCCCCACCCCCCAAAGACCATCTGGATTACAGTTTCTAGGGCAGGGCCCAGAAGTTTATATTTTTCACAATTTAATGTAAAAGCTTGTCTATGAAAGTCTTCTGTCCATAAATATACCTTTGCCCAGAGGTTACCTATGAAATTTAAATTTTAGAATGTTCATTGTGGTTTGATTCGGGCCAACAAATATTTCCTGAACACATACTGTTTGTCCAGTATCCTGCTGGGTGCTGGGAAAACAAAGATGAATAAGGCATTGTCCGGTCTGTAAGGAGTTTGAGCTTGTAGGAGGAGAAACAATCAAAAATGAAACAGTACCTGGACACCACTGGTAACACTGGTCAACATAAATAGTGCTTTAATTTTTCATTGGTTGCCCTCCCTAACCCCTTCTTCCTCCTCCCATTCGTTTCTCCTGTCTTCTTTGTCAGAACTTCCTTTTTATCCTGGATGTTGTAAATGTTATATTCCTGATCTAACATGGTTTTAAATACTGCGCCAACTTTTAAGGTCAACCTAATGATTTCAAAATGGAAAGGAACAGCTGGTTTTTCAGCAGAGAAATATGAGCACAGCAAGTTTTTTTTTTTTTTTTTTTTAATGTATAAAGATCTTAATGAGTCCCAGTACTTGGAGGCTACTAAGGGGTAGTTTCTAACATATGTATTCTTCTCCTGAAGAAAATTGTTTCAAGCTTGGATTTGGTATTGGTTCAGTTCCATTTATTTGGACCTGGGTGAGGGCTGTCAGGCTTTTGCAGAGTAATATTTCCAAGCTTCTCTGGACAGCCCAGGAAGAAAATGGGAAATAAACATTTCCTTTTTTTTTTTTTTTTTTTTTTTGGTACCACGAGAAGAAGAAAAGGCATCATGAGAAACTCCTTGTCCAATCCATAAAGGAAGCAATCCTTTATGCTTCTGAAAATTATTGCTAATAATTATTGCTAATAATCCTTTATTACCAATAAAGTGGTAATCTGGAGTCAGGTCTCATAGCAGGGAGTTATCAACTTATATGCTAAAAAATGGCCACTCTGTCTGTGGCACCTCCCAGACATGATACCCCACAGCTCAATATGCTCTAGTTAACTATCACCTGAAGGCCCCTCTGCCACCAGTGTCCAATTTTTTTATTGCCCACTTGGAAAGAGGAATCTTGGAATACTAACAATCCCCCAAATTAAAAGTCTCTACTTTTCTAATGATCCTGTGTTTCATTTTTTTCTCCTATCACCTATCTTATGAAAGCCTATAAAGGAATTGCCTCCTGATCACCATGCCTGCTAGTAAGACAACGCCCACTAACCATCCATCTTCTCTTGTGTTCTTGTCAAGTTTCTACCATCCTTGTTGTTAGTTAAGTTGTGTCCTCCCCAAAAAAAGATATGTGGGTGTGCTTTAGTTTAACAATCCCAGTACTTCAGAATGTGACTTTATTTAAAAATAAGCTCTTGCCCTGACTGGTGTGGCTCAGTGGATTGAGCACTGGCCTGCGAAACAAAGGGTCACTGGTTTGATTCCCAGTCAGGGCACATGCCTGGGTTATAGTCCAGGTCCCCAACAAGAGGCACATGAGAGGCAACAACACATTGATGTTTCTCTCCCTCTCTTTCTCCCTCCCTTCCCCTCTTTAAAATAAATGATTAAAATCTTTAAAAATAAAAATAGGCTCTTTGTTGGGAACTGCCCTGCCTGGTTTCAGAAGCTGTAACCCCCGCATAGCTAAGGCTGAGTGAATGACCTTCAGACCATAAACCACTAAGGAGACAAAGCTTATCTCCCTGGCAGGAACACCGCTCCTGCTCCTTTTACTTCATCCATAACTGGCCCCCAGTGCTTGATCACTTAGCCAATGATGGGTAAGATTTCTCAAGGGGGGAATGACCTAAGACAGGCACGATCACATGGAGGCCCCAAGGAAGGACTTGGGGGACTACAGCAAAAGGGGCTGATGGACCCATGCCCCTTGGCTATGACATAGCCTGAGTCCTCATTCTGTCTGCAAGAAGTCTCCTAATCTCTTGGCTGCCTTACTTATCCTGCCTGACTTAAGCCTGAAACAATGCTGGTGGTGGGTACCACCCTGTGCTGGAAACAGCCGGTTCCCTAGGGCAATCAGGCCTAAGAAAGAATATGTAAAATCCTGTGAAAACTGCTTTGTTTAGAATGTTCTCAATTAAATGATAAGGGTCCAAGCAAGAAGTGAGTTTGTTCCTCAAAGTTTCATGGCTCTTTAGCTATCTGACTCTGACTCAAAATAGGCCCTCAGAGTTCTTTGTATGTTATCCATTGTTTGATCCTTACTGCCTGACAATGATTAATGAGCTTTGCCTGCATTCCTGTTGCAAATTAAACCTAATAAAAGCCTGTCAGGGCAAGGGCATGCACGCTCTCCCCTTGAGAGAGTGGCCATGCCATCCCTTTTCCTCCACAGGACTCGGTAGCCCATGTGAATTTGTCTCCTATCTCAACCATAACGCTGTGGACACTGTAGGCCAGAGTCCGTGTCAGCTCTTTACAGAGGCAATCAAGTTAAAATGAGGTCATTAGGATAAACTATGTTTATTAGTATGATTGGCTGTGGAGAAGAACAAACCAGGAGACTGAAGAAATGGACCTTGGGAAAGACACAGACATGGGGATAATCCGTGGTTAGCCATCTATTTTTTGTGAGCAGGGGTGGCCCATATGCTAGGTGCATGTGGACTGCCACGTGAACACAGGGAAGCCCTGAAAATGCTGGCTGCTCTTAATGTGTTTGAGGGACTATACATTACACATTATGGGTCAGCAAAACAAGGTGGCCACAGCTGTGGGCTAGAGGCAGAAGCCAAGGTTAGAAGTTAAAGGAAAATAAAAGAGGAAGAACTAAAGCTGGAAAAAGACATTGGAGTATCTACAACTCTGTCAGGATCAGGACTGCCTAATGGAGTTGGAGAGCAAAGCAATAAACTGAAACCAGCTTTATCGCGTAGCTTTGCCAAACACAGAACACAAGCAGCCGCAGACATAGGGCCCAAGCACTTGTGACTAAGCCACATTGGGCCAAGTTTGTATTCCTGCCTGGCTAATGTAGCGGTGGGGCATGCAAGGAGGTGGTATTTCTCTCGTGGGACAGAAATCAGAAAAAAATTAGTAACATCACTACACACTCTGCCCTTTGGCAGTGGCTACATGGTGCCCAAAGAATTCAAGGCAGCCATTCCCATATAGATTGGATCATTCCCTCCTGCAGGAAGGCCTGGTCAAATGATGGACCTCTTCCCAGGCAAGTGGATCCTTGGGAATCTATGAAAGAAGTACAGCAAATTCTTAGAGACCTGTGTGTGTGCCAGGTGATCTATGCTCTGGGGCCACTTATACAGCAGGAATGAAAGCAAAAATTCTGCAAACAGTGGGACAAGACATCTATGATTCAGGGAATTTATTGCAGATATGGAGGAAACCAACCTGTCTCAAGACTGTGCCTGAGCTATGAGGAAGTCTCAAAACTCAGACTGGAAAAGAAAAGGAGAAAAGGTCATTTGAACTGTTCCCACTTATTTTTTGGAAGCCATGAGGTCTCTGTTTGCATCTGTTGGCATGTTCATTGTGTCTAGATAAGTATTGCATTTCTCTGTGTGTGTGTGTGTGTGTGTGTGTGTGTGTGTGTGTGTGTGTGTGTGTAACTCACAGATGGCTTGCTAATTTGGAAAGAAACTCTAATTGGCCTAAACAAATGTTCATATAAATTCTCAAAAATGTAACAGAAACTAAATCAAATGCTTTTCAAGCTCATGTGATCTAAGATCAACTTTTAGTAAATAAAAAGTAGTTTAAGTTTGTTGGTTTAATTAAAACAGATAATTAAACATAGTCATCTAAGGGTTAAGAATTCTAACTAAGGTGAAGGAAAAATAATATATGTTTTCAGTAATAGAAAGTATAGGTGTAGAAATGTATTTTTGAGGGAAAAGAAAGTAATTTTGTCCTAAAGTAAGGCAGGTTATTTCAGGAATGGAAAGAGGAAAACCGGGACAATATCTGAATACAAAAAGGGAGATGGGGGGGGCGGGAGGAAGGGAAAGAAAGAAAGAAAGAAAGAAAGAAAGAAAGAAAGAAAGAAAGAAAGAAAGTTAGTTTATGGAAATCTTTGAGAGGAAATTTTAATGTGTTGTTACATTAAGATTACAATGGATTTGATTAAGTGCTAGATTTAGATATCAAAAGTAAGCTGGTGCAAAATCTTCTTCTCTGTTAAAAAGACAAAGTTTTCTTGGACTGTGGGTTTGCTCCTGATAACATATTGTAACAAGTTTTCTGACTGGAAAGCAAAGACCTATGTTTATAAATTTATCAGCAAAACCAATAACTTATCATGATAGCTGATTTTGTCATGAAGTTTTTGTGGGTAACCTAAATATAACTGTTAAGAACTAATAAACTGCCCCTGTCCCTAGCAGCTAGGGCAGGTCGGTGGCCCCCAAGGTGGCCCCCAAGGCTCATCGCAGGTGGCAGACAACGCAGACGCCATGTCGAGTGCTGGGGCAGCAGCGGCAGGGCCTCGCACCATAGCAAGATGCCCTGAGCTTTGCCCTCCGGCAGGTTCCTAGGAAATGGCAGGTGGCCAGCTCCGGAGCAGCAGCAGCAGAGGCTGCTCTGACTGGTGCTCTCTTTCCTCCCCATTGCCCTGAGCCAGTGGCTGGAGGCCGGTGGGCTGCCTGAGAAGGGGAATTCACTTCACCAGGACATGGAGACTGTTCAATCACTAGGAGCACAGTTATCAATGTTGGGCTGGATAACACAGGAAAAACTACCATCCTTTACCAATTTTCTATGAATGAAGTACATACATCCCTTAAAATGGGAAGTAATGTAGAAGAGATAATGATAAAAAAAATTCACATTTCCTAATGTGGCATATTGGTGGCCAAGAATCTCTTCATTCTTCCTGAACACTTACCATGGTAACACAGAGTTTATGACAGTTGTGGACAGTACAGAGAAAGGATTTCTGTAACTAGAAAAGAACTGTATAAAATGTTAGCCCATGAGGACCTGAGAAAAGCTAGATTGCTAATTTTTGCTAATAAACAAGATGTTAAAGAGTTCATGGCTGTAGCAGAAATCTTCCAGTTTCTGAAACTCACTTCTATTGAAGATCACCAGTGGCACACCCAGGCATGCTGAGCTCTTACTGCAGAGGGGTTGTGCCAAGGACTTGAATGAGTGACATCAGGATTTCAGATTGCATAGCCTCCACTGACCTCTTCTCATAGACTTTGTATAAACAAAGTGCTAGACTTTACCTGGAAGCCGCAAAAAATAATGGTTCAGATGTATTTATAGTAAACTGATTTAAACTTTTTCTATAAGAAGAGAAATTAGAAAAGTGGGATGGGTGGAGAGAGGTGAAAGGGAAAAATGGGGACAAGAGTAAACAATAGAAAATATAAAGTAGAAAAAGAAAGAAAAATTAAGACCACTTATTTGAAAACAAAGATGAAGTTTTATCCCTGAATTGCTTTCTCCTTAGTTTTTTCCAAAGCAAGGTCTTAAAGCTGTGATTACCATTTTTCACATAATGAATCTTCTCAGGACGTTGTGTAGCCTGTGGTAAATATTTACAAAGGGAGGGGAAGACTTTTTTTTTTTTACTTTAAGAGCTTTATTATCAGTATAACCTCCCATAGTTTAACATTTTCTCTTCTTGTTCCATTAAGTCAAAAATACAAATCAGCACAGATATTCAGTTTCCAATATTTTAAAAAGTTATGTTGCTTATGAAAAGTATTTTGCATAAGATCATGCATATACCTCAAGTTCACATTTATGACTGACTTCTAGAGAAAGTGAATAACAAAAATCAATAATATCCTTCATTATAATCACAATGAAATGAGTACTAGCATTGGTTTAGGTGCCAATTTGTACTTTCTCCCTATGTTGTTTCTCTGTATTGTATCATCAAGCTGCTCTTTTTAAAAAAAGATTTCATTTATTTATTTGTTTTAGAGGGAGAGGAAGGGATGGAGAAAAAGAGGGAGAAAATGCTGATGTGAGAAAGATTGATTGGTTGGTTACTTCTCAACCAACCACGCCCTGACCAGGAAGCAACCCCCCAGGCATGTGCCAGGACTGGGAACCTAATCAGCAAACCTTTGCTTTACCGGACAATGTCGAACCAACTGAGCCACACCATCAGGGCATGCTTCTCTTTAAAAAATAAAGGCTGAATGAAAAAAGAACTAATTAAATAGATTTAAGTAGAATAAAAGGTTTTTAGGCAAACCTTCAGCAATAATTATGTGTTAAAAGAATCACAGCAGTAATGAGGTTCTTCTGTATATGAAATGCCTTAGCTGCCTGTCATGAAAAGGCAGCAGCAACAAAATATGTAAAGATTGTGGTACATATGGATGAAGTCCATTCTACTTCTGCAAAAATGATCCCTCATTGCCAGTTTTGCCATCCTGATGTCCTTGTAACATGACAGCACTCTGCTCCTGAATCAGAGTAATTAACATGGGTAAATCATGGCCTTAAATTAAATGAACAGTTGGAGCTATTGGAAGTCCAAGATGGCTACTTGGTTCCTCCATGCACCTTGGCAAACCCCATTTATCAGTTTGTGCATTCCTTCATGCACCCCAGTGAACTCATTCAATTGCTACTAGTATGGGTTATCAATAGGTTCTGCAGTTATGTTTATTACCCACATGGATTAAAGACTTCCTCTGCCACAAAGAAGCTGTTAGAAAATGTGTTTACCGACTTCCAGCCAAGATGGAGGTGTAGGCAGACACACTATGCCTCCTCTCACAAC
>PVKU01005866.1:0-114929 GCA_004027475.1 Anoura caudifer | reverse complement strand
AAAAAAAAAAAAAAAAAAAAAAAAAAAAAGGCCCAAATGAAAGAACAGATCAAAGCTCCAGAAAAAAATACAAGTAAGTGATGAAAAGATAGACAACCTATCAGATGCACAATTCAAAACACTGGTAATCAGGATGCTCACAGAATTGATTGAGTATGGTTGCAAATTAGAGGGAAAAATAAAGGCTATGGAAAATGAAATAAAAGAAAATATACAGGGAACCAACAGTGATGTGAAGGAAATGAGGACTCAAAATCAGTTGTTTGGACCAGAAGGAAGAAATAAATAGTCAACCAGAACAGAATAAAGAAACAAGAATTCAAAAATATGAGAAGAGGCTTAGGAACCTCCAGGACAACTTTAAACATTCCAACATCCAAATCATAGGGGTGCCAGAAGGAGAAGAGGAAGAGCAAGAAATCAAAAACTTATTTGAAAAAATAATGAAGGAGAACTTCCCCAACCTGGCAAAGGAAATAGATGTCCAGGAAGCTCAGAGAATCCCAAAGAAGTTGGGCCCAAGGAAGCACACACCAAGACACATCATAATTACATTAGCCAAGATTAAAGATAAGGAGAGAATCTTAAAAGTAGCGAGAGAAAAGGAGAATGTTGCCTACAAAGGAGTTCCCATTAGACTGATTTTTAAGAAATCAGCTGATTCCTCAAAAGAAATCTTGCAGGCAAAACGGGTCTGGAAAGAAGTATTCAAAGTCATGAAAGGCAAGGACCTACATCCAAGATGACTCTATCCAATAAAGTCTAAATGTAGAATGGAAGGGCAGATAAAGTGCTTCCCAGATAAGGTCAAGTTAAAGGAGTTCATCATTACTCAGCCCTTATTGTATGAAATATTAAGGGATTTATCTAAGAAAAAGAAGAGCAAAAATATGAAAGGTAAAATGGCAACAAACTCACAACTATCAACAACTGAATCTAAAAACAAAAACAAAAACAAACTAAGCAAACAGCTAGAACAGGAACAGAATCGCAGAAATGGAGATCACATGGAGGGCTATCAGTGGGGGAGAGGAAAGGGGAGGAAGGGGGAAACATACAAGGAATAGGTAGCATAAATGGTAGGTGGAAAATAGACAGGGAGAGGTTAGATAGTATAGGAAATGAAGAAGCCAAAGAACTTATATGTACAACCCATGGACATGAACTGAGGGGGGGAATGTGGGTTGGAGGGGGTGTGCAGGACAGAGGGGAATAAAAGGGGGAAAATGGGACAACTGTAATAGCATAATCAATAAAATATATTAAAAATAAATAAAAGTAAAAAAACTAGCTAGAAATAAACTCAAGAAATAAATTAAAATCTATATAAAAATCTATATTTAAAAATCTATATGAAAATTAAATGTTACTGTAGAACATAAAAAATATCCTGAGGGCAAAAATGATCTATTATATTCTTGTATTAGGAAACATCATAAATGTCATTTCTCTCCCAAATTACTATATAAATAATAAATACTCCTAATAAAATACTAATGAGATCATTTAACTAGATAAGCTGATCCTAAAGATCATAGAAATAAGTGGGCAAAGCAGTCAGGACATTTCTGAAATAGAAGAATAATGGGTTAGCCCAGGCAAATATTGACATATTGTAATTATGGAAATCTTGTGGTCCTGATGAAAAATATGCAGATAAACGGGACAGAATTAAAAGTCTATAAAGAAACCCAAGTGCAAATGAAAATTCAGTGGATGGAAGGGCAGCGCTTCAAATCAGTGCAGGGAATATGATGTACGTAGCCATCTGTGGGGAAATGAAGCTGAATTCACGCTTCACATCTTACACCAGGATACATGTGGTATAGATTTAAATTCTTTTTAATTCTCACCCAAGGATATTTTTTATTATTGATTTTAGAAAGAGAGGAAGTACAGGGGGAGAGAGAAAGAGAAACATCTATGTGAGAGAGAAACATCAATGGGTTGCCTCCTCTAAGCGCCCAGACTGAGGATCGAACCTGCAACCTTTTGCTTTACAGGATGACACTCCAACCAACCGAGTCTCCCAGTGAGGGCTGGATTTAAATTTTTAATATAAAAAAATCATGAAAGTAGTAGAAGACACTATAAGATCATTTTTTAAAAAATAATCTCAGCGCCCTGGCTGGTGTAGCTCAGTGGATTGAGCCTGTGAACCAAAGTATCAAGGTTTGATTCCCAGTCAGGGCACATGCCTGGGTTGCAGGCCAGTTCCCTGCAGGGGACACATGAGAGGCAACCATACATTGATGTTTCTCTCTCTCTCTCTCTCTCTCCTTCCCTTCCCCTGTAAAGATAAATAAATAAAATGTTTAAAAATAATAATAATAATCTTAGCATTAAAAATATCTTTTTAACTATGAAACAAAATAGAAGCCATAGGAGAAAAGACTGACCTATTTGACTACATGCAAATGTTTTAGAGTCTGCACGGCAAAAGCTAACATAAGTAAAGCTAAAAGTCAAATGACAAACTGGAAAACACTTTTTGCAACTGATATCACTACATATGTAAAGAACTCCTTTACAATAAAAAAGGGGGAAAAACCTAACTCAATAGAAAAAGAGCAATAGATTGGGGAAGAGGGAGTTCTCCCACAATGAAATGAACATAGATTTAAACATGAAAATATGTTCAAATGCACTCAAAGTAAAAGAAATGCAAATTAACACTTGTGAATTTAAAAGGGGGCACCATTTATTTCACCTTTAAAATCATAAATGTGAAAAAATGATCATCTATTAGGTGGCAAGTATGGAATAAAATAAGCAGTTATAGATGGTGGGTGGCCTTGTGGATTGGAACTTCAATGGGAGGAAATCTGAGAGTATTTATCCATCACAACTACCAAAGCTCATATCCTTTCACTCAACAATTCTACCTTTAGTAATTTAACCTGCATGTGCATTATAATGGGAAAAGTTTGGAGCCATCTGAACAGCCAGTGACAGGCAATCGTGACTAAAACCCCAGGTCACATGTACAATGGAACACCATGCAGGCTTGCGAATGGATGGGCCGTGAGTTCCATGGAAGCAAATCACAACATCGTAACTAACACCTGCTAGGATTTGCCCTCAGTGGCCTGCAGAGAGCCTGGTGCATGTGTGGCACCCATGAAATATTCGGAGAACAAATGAGACCTCCAAGGCCTTCTGTGCTCCGCTCTCCCGCCTCGCACTTCTCCTTTCCGTTACCTGGCATTCTCATGCTCGCTCTCCCCATTCCCCGCCTCCCCTTTGCCAATGGCAGATCATTGGCGGCACCAGCCCCCCAGCTGTCACCTCCACAGCCTTTGCTGGAGCCTCCAGGTTTCTGGGAGGATTGAATGGCTCTGAGACCACCCCTGGGGACATCATGTCTGTGGTGTCAGCGAAGAGACACAGGAAAGAGCAGGGGGCCCAGTCAACTGGGAGTGAGCATGGAGCATGGGCGGGTTCCTAGCCCCAGCTCCTGCCTCACCAGGATTGTCTGCAGGTGGCTAGACAGCAGAGGCGGGGAGAGGCTGCTTTGTGAGCACAGTTTCCTGAAGGAGAAAGTGTCTCTTAAAGGAGCAGCTGCTAGCCTCCTGAATCAGAATCCTTCGAAGGTGCTTGTGGAAAACGCATTTCCCCAGGCCCACCCCGAACCTGCTAGAGCAGACTTCCCGTGGGTGGAAGGCCTGACTCACTGCCTTGAAGACCCCGGGGATTCTAACACAGACACCTGGGAAACGCACCCCAAGAAACCTGGTCCTAAGAACTCCTACCGTCTGCTTTTTCATTTTGCAACTTTTTATTTTGAATAATTTCAAACTGTAGAGTAACGGTTTAGGAGTAGTGCTGAGGTCTCCTTTACAGCCCTGATTCACCATGTGTTCACATTTAACTGCCTCTGCTTTCTCGTCTGTATACAGTCATAATATGTATGTATGTTTACATACATATTTATTATTTCCTGAATCACTTGAAAGCAAGCTGCAGGAACATCATTTCCTTTTACCCCTAAATACTTAAGCATTTTTTTAAGAATAAGGATATTCTTTTACATAATAGCAATATAACTTTCAAGTTCAGGAAATACAAAACTGATACAATTATCTACTCTCTAATCCATATAGACTTCTTCAACTGTGCAATGATGTCCTTCACCACCATTTTCCCTGACCCAGGACCCGATCCAGGCACCCACACACGGCATTTAGATGCTGAATCCCTGTTACCTAGAACATTCCCCTTGTCTCTCTCCAAGCTCCTAGCATGGATCCCTGCATTTGGGCCTCTCTTCTCTCTCTCCTCTCCCTGAACACAGATCCTGCACCTCCAAGGACACAGTAGACACACACACAAGGACAGGACAGAGCAACAAGACCCTGACCTGAATGGAAGACAGACGTCTAGCTGTTACACTCATTCCTGACCACCCTGCAGAGCGGAGCGGCTGCAGGTGGCCGAGGGTCGTGCGTGCAGCGCCCCGGGCCAGGCTGCTTCCCAGAGTTCCAGGAAAGACAGACACAGTTATGCCCCAGAGGCACATGGGCTGCAGCCACACAACCTAGCTCACTTGGAACCACGCATTTGCACTGGGCTTGAGGGGGGCAGGGGCTCTCAGAAGTGAGCCGGCTGACTTCCTCTGCATGAATAATTCAGCCTCCGGGCCTCCTGCTCCTGACCCAAGGAGAGACATTTTCAGCTGAGCCTGAAACCGCTGACTCTAGTTTCCACCCACACCTATAGGAAAAAGACTCCATGGCCACCCTCACCCCACTTGCTTCCCCCTCCCTCTTTTATATTTTCCCTCCCACTCCTGCCATTGTTGCTGTTTTTCTCATCGTTCTACTTCAAGACCAAAGCATTTGGAGTTGCTCCTAAGAAAATGCTTTTCCTGGCCTTGGAGTAGGCTAGGAAAGATGGGAGGGTCTGTGGACTTGAAGGGAGGACCCAGTCCTAGCTGCCATCCCCATCACCCCCATTCAAACCCAAGCACAGCCAGGCAAAGCAGGTGAAAAGGGAACACCTCACGGGGGCCTGGAGCATGGGGGGCCTCACAGCAGGTCCCACATGCCTGTACGCAGGCTTCCTGGAAGCCAGCAAAGCTCTGGCCTCAGGCCAGGACCTGGGAGGGGCTGGAGCAGTGCGTTCTGCAGCCCTGTCTCTGGCAAATCTTGTGAAGTAAGATTCTTTGTACTTGTTTCTTTTAAAAGGCCACCCAAATTTTATAAGCTAGCACTGCACAAAACTGGTGTCCCTTTCCACATGTACAGATAACATGTGTGTGCAATAGGTACAGATGGACACACAGATACACAGATAGATGCAGCATATAGTAACAAATTGTCCTCCAATCAGTTCTTTCAAGGATCAAAATTGAAGTAACGCATATATTTTTTGTACATTTTAATTTGCTTTCAAACAGAAGGTAAGGGACTAGCAAGCTGATAGGAGCATGACCTTTAAGAATTATCCTGAATCTTTTGAGCATAATTCCAGACTGGAGAAAGATTTTATCTTCTTTTAACTTTTTTTTTTTAACATTATTGGATCCTTCCAGGTTCTAGCCCAAAATCCCTTGTCTGGCTTTCTCTTTCCCAGACCCAGCATGAGCCCACCCCATTGATGCGGTGCAGGAATCTGAGCTGTGATGCACAGCCTGGGCTGAAGGAGCAAAGGACAGAGCAGGACCCACCCAAGGTCCGGCTGAGAAGTGCCATGGACACAGGGTCCCTTGTTGGTTCCCCGCCTCATGTCCTCTTCTGGAATGTTTCAGAGTAAATACCATTCGAGTCAACCGTCTTCCTATCTAAAATTGTGCTCACTTTGTCCATTGGTCCCAAATGCAGCCTCATGCAAGAACATAAGACTGTTTTTCATTGTACCAGTTATTTTACTTAAAAGACTCTCTTACTAAGTAAACTGATTAAACGCTAGATACAGTGGTTTTCCCACATTTTTATAACAATTCAAAGAAAAGCCTTGTGCTTAACTACCATGCCATTTCTTAGAAGAGTTCGTGGGGTGTAAGCAAGATTTGCTCCTTTTTACATAGAGAGCTTCTGTGTACTAGGCCAGGTGATAAAACCAAGGAGGTGGCGGGAACCCGGGAAGAAGACTCTGAGAGGTTATGCAGGGGGACTCCCCATTCCAGGGTGCCCTAAAAACCATGCTGCCTCCTTGGAAATCTCAAATCCGACATGACCCAAGCCACATCGGGCCTGTCCAGAGTAGAGCTGCATCTGCCACTCCTATCCAAGTTTGAGCCCTTGGAGTCCCAGAGTAGAGCTGGTCTGTGAGGCGACGACTAGGCCTTCGGTGTCCTCTGAGAAAGTCGTCATCTCATCTGCTTCCACGGAAAGAGAAGCAAAACCGGAGAAATGAAAAGCAGCTCTCATTTACTGAGCCGAACTCTACACCAAGCGTTTTCCACACATTCTCTCATCTAACCTTTAAAAATAAAACGCCGCAGGGCTAGTTTTTAAAAAAGAGAGAATAACAAGCGTTGGCAAGGACATTGAGCAACTGGCGTCCTCACACGCTGCTGGGGGAAACAAAACATGGTGCGGCTGCAGTGGAAAACTATTTCTCGGAAAATTACACTGTGACCTAGGAACTCCACCTTGGAGTACAGACCCAAAGGGCCTTACAGCAGGGGCTTGGACAGGTGTTTGTACACCCTCATTCACAGCATCAGCACCACCCGCAAGAGCCAAAAGGTAGAAACAACCCAAGTGTTCGCTGATGAATAAATAAGTAAACAAACTGTGGTCCATCCGCACAATGGGCTATTATTCAGCCTTAACCAGGAAGGGAATTCCAACCCATGCTCCAATACCAACAAACCTTGAGGACACTGTGCTGAGGGAAATGGGCCATGAGGGAAAAGGACAAATACTGTGTGACCCCACTTACATGAGGTGCCCGGGGAGCAGGCAGATTCACAGCGGGCAGAGGAATACAGAATGCTCGCTGCCAGGAGCCGGGGGCGGGGGCGGGGGTGGGGGAGGGGAGATGGGGAATTGGGAGTGGATGTTTAATGTGAATGGTTTCAGTTTTAGGAGATGAAAAGAGTTCTGGAGAGGGATGGCAGTGATGTTAGCACAAGAATACAAATGCATTTAGTAGCATCGCAGAGCACACTCAAAAACCATTAAGATGATCAATTCTATGATATGTACATTTTACCACAATAAAAAGAGTTCCCAGTGAGGGGCTATTGTTTTGCAGATGTAGCCACGGAGGCAAAAGGCCAGGCTGCAGGTGAGAGGCAGAGAGACAGGATTCTCACTGCACAGGTAGACTCCAAGACCTGGGGCCTAACTCGTACCGCAACCCTCTACCATCTACTTGGTAAAAATAAAATAAAATCACAAGTTAAAAAAGTGAAAAAGTATAAAATACCCACGCTTGCTCATCTGAAAGAGTTGGCATAGCCCTCCCAGGGCAGCTACTTACAGTCCGAGGCTGACCCTCTATCTGTTGTAATGTGGCCCCAAATTAGTAGCTGTCTTCCTCTATAACATGAAGTAGAATTTGAACCCAGCACTTTCAAAACCAGAAAAATTCTCATAACTCTTCAGTCAGTTCCCAGGTTTCCCAGACTCTGGTGAGGAGACAGCTGCCATCTCTTATTGCAACGTGGTCTTTGCAGCCAACACACCCATGCAGCCCCCTCTGGGGGTCAAGACAGGAAAGCTGCCACATGGGCAGATGGCCGAAGGCAAACAGAATCACCAAAAAGCAACAGAAACACCACCCATTCATCCCTGGTGAAATAGCGGCCCCTCAAGGCTATTTGCAATTTGGTCATCTTCAGAAGGTTCTCCGGGCACTTGATGGCTTAATCTACTTACCTCAATGGAGCCACAGTTCACGTGTGTCCTGGTGGTGGCAGCAGTGGCTGAGACCCTGCCTTCCGCACACCCACACATGCAGCGATGTGGCTGGGCTTCCAGGCCCTGCGACGAGTGCCACTTGCTCTCACTCATAAAGGAGGAAGGGGCTGAGGAGCCTTCCACCTGTGGGGTCAACCCCTCCAGGGTCCCCGCACCCAGGCATCTTGGTTAAACCCTCAACCATGGTATTTGCACCGAGTGGAAAAGGGAAGGCATCGAACAGAGAGCACTAAAAACAAAGACTGCACAGCCTCCCAAACCAGAAGCCTGGAGGCACATCTTCTTTGGGGGTAGGCCAGCTATCTGTCCTTCCTTTTCAGGGAGAGAGGTCTATGTAACTGGAAAAGAGAGCTTGGCTTAACTGTGTGTATAAGCGTGTGTGCATGTGTTCATACGTGGAAGGGGGCCTCGAGCAGCTAGCCGTTGGCATCCTGCTCCCCTACACCAGAAACAGGCCCAACTTGTAGGTCAGGGCCTGAACCTGAGCAAGCTCTGTGTTTCTGGAAAGGAAGAGAAGGGAGGGTGTAGTGACCAGCGTAAAGGCCTATGAGGTTGGGAAGGGGTGGGCCCACAGGCCTAAACGTTTTAAGCAACAACCCACAACAAGACGCACATTTTTACTGCAGCCCAGCACACACACACACACACACACACACAGAAACACACATTTATACATATATGTCATTAAAACAATGCTTCCTCTTACTGCATATGAACATTCTACTCTAGTTTTTATATTTAATCTTTGAATTGAAATCTAACATACCATAATAAAGTGCATAGTCTGAAAGATAGAGCTTGATGGATTTTTTTAGGGCTCGCTAATCTTCTTTGTACACATAGCTTGACTGAGAAAGGATCTGCACACCACAGAATTCATCCACAGAGAGTGCACGACTCAATAGTTTTTAGTGTATTTCCAGAGTTGGGCAACCATCACAATTTGGAACTTTAAGAACTTCCATCAGGGCACTGGATGAAAGAAGGGGAAGGGAGCAGCCAGCGAGCATGTATGCATCAGCTGCAGACCCAGACAGCCGCATGGGGATCGCCCGCGGGAGGGGGCAGGGGCTGGGGACATCTGTAATAGTGTCAACAATAAAAATAAAGAGAAAAGAATAAAAATAAAGTTTTTTAAAAAGGAAAGAATTTTCATCAGCCCAAAAATAAACCCCACATCCAATATCTGTTCTATTTTATTTTATTTTTATGCTGGTCGTAACCCACCAAATTAATTTCATTAGTGGGTGACAACTGCAGCTGATAAAGCCAGCATTGATGTTTTACCAAAATATCTCATCTGCTTCTCACAAGGGCCCTGGAAGACAGTTCGCTGTGCACTGAATCCCAGAAGCACTGAGGGGCAGAGCGAGCAAGTGGTGACTCCAAGCTCACAGCACCCAGAGCGACAGAACCAGTCTGGCAGGTTCCCTTCATCACATAGTGACAGCAAAAGCCCTTTACCCACTGCAGGGTAAAGACTGGTCAGGAGGGTGGGACTGGCCACTCAGAACGCCCCTCCCACATTGTGGGGACACACCAGGCCTGCTCAGCAGGGTGATCATTTGCACAAAGCTGACTACAGTCCCAGATGCTGCCAGATCACCCACATACTGGAGAAAGCGCATTCACACCTCGTTAACGGGGAACTCGGCAATGACATCCACAGCCCTGGAGGGGCTGGGGTGACCTGCACTGGAGCAGGATTTAGGAGATGGGTTTGAGAGGCAAATGGATAAATACCATCGTAGAAGCCTTCAAGGATATTGCTGCCTCCAATTCTTTAAGCCTGGAGCGGGTGACCACGTTTCAGAACTGCAAATCTTAAAAAGAACATCTATTTTTATAGCATGTAAACTATTGTTATCAGTAAAACTTAGAGGAATTTCGGTCACATGTACATTGAAAAATCCTACAGAATAATTGTTGTACTGCATCTTGTAATTAAGTCCAGGTGAAAAGTGGATGTCTTCTCTCATAGCCCAGCCCCTTCTCTGGTGGGAGGGTGCATGGGGCAAGAGGTGGGGGTGTGATGTGTGCGTGTTTGCATACATGTGTATTTCTCTGTGTGTGTGTGTGTGTGTGTGTGTGCACAGTGGACCCTGGAACAATGCAGGTGTTAAGGGTGCCAACCCCCATGCAGTTGAAACTCTGTGTATAAGTTTTGACTCTCCCAAAATTTAATTGCAGTCATCCATCTGTGGGAATTTAGTTCCAGGAACCCCCACTTTGGACATCAAAATCTGCAAATGCTTAAGTTCCTGGTATAAAATAGCATAGAGCAACACATACAGCCAGCCCTCTGCAGCCAGTCTCCCAACCACAGATCGAAACACTGCTTTCAGTCTGTGGCTGGCTGAATCACGGATGCAAGACCCAGGAACACAAAGGGCTGGCTGCATGTTTCCTGAACAAACAAACCCACGTATAAGCACACCAACACAGTTCAACCCTGTGTTGTGCAAGGGTCAACTGTACCTGTGTGTGTGTGCATTTGTGTGCATGGGTGTGCGAGTGTGTGCTGGGGTAAAGGGACAGATTGGTCCTCCCCTCAACCCTGAGCGATCTAGAGGCTGGAGATGTGAAGACACTCGGGCCCATGATGCCATGAATCACATGCACACAGAAGTCACAGACCTGCCCATCTGCTGCAGGAGGGGCTCCGTTGGGGAGGAAAGGACAACCCAGAGGGCCGGGGGTCCGGACCCCTGACAAACCAAGCCATCCTCTCTGACCCCTGCAGGGTCAAGGCAGGGCTAAAGGACAAAAGACAGGATGCAGGGACTGGCAGGCGGCAGCCTCCCACTGTGCGCATCCCTGCAATTTCATCAGCACGTCTTATTCATCTGCCACTGGATTTGATAGGTAGTAGAGGAAAGCCACAGTCGCTAGGAGGAGGAAAGAGTATTAAAAATGAGTTTTCACATTCCCATCTAGCCCCATCCTGTTTGTGGATACCTTTAAGTAACTAAACCAGGAATCTTGGTTTCCTGTTCCATAGGAGGAGTTTATTCACCCATTCAATAAGCATTACTTGAACACCCTGAAAGTGCCACCGACGGGTAGAGAGAGGGCACAGAGCTGTTCCAGTCTCTGATCCAAACTCTCCTGTGGTCTGGAGTCTCAGCATCTAAGAGGTTTACGCACAAGCCTCACCAGCTTGGATGCTGGGGAAGAACCAAGTTCGGTCAATGCCCAAGAGCTGTGCCCAATAGCCTGCAAGCCTGCTCCCCACCTAAATACACCTGGGCCTCGGGCTCAGAGAAGCCCACCTGTGCTCCACCACCCCAGTCAAACACAGGGCCAGGGCCCCGTAGAAGAGCAGGTGCGCAGCAAGCACAGAGCTGTGGAGGCAGGCGATGGAGCCGGCCAGCTCACGGTCGCTGAGTGTGGCTGTATCACCCACTTGCTCTCAGACAGGCTTGACATCTGTTTCGTGGCCACGAGGGTTCCTGCTGCCAGAAGCAGGGAGGGTCAAAGGGCACAGACTGATCCCATAAAACAGAGCAGAGCTGGTCTTCAGAGGAGTTGGGCCTCCCCTCCCCTGACACTGACAAGCAGCACAGAGCAGGGGGCACCCAGAGGTCCCTGTGCCCTCAGATCCAGGTGCCGTCCTCACTGCCAGATCTCCCTAGGATATGGGTTCCTTTGAACTTTTCAAAGGTATGGAAGAAAGCCCGGTTTTTTATGAGTTCGGCTGCAGGCAGAGGAAGTGGCTGTGTGCAGAAAAGGTAGCCAATTAGAGGCAAAGGTCCATGAGCTGCTCCCCAGCAGGGCTTGCTGCAGCCTGCCCTGGGGTGGGGAGGGGCAGGCTGGGGCACCAAGCTCCAGCACCCTGGTTCTGAGGTCTGGGGCTGAAGAAGGAGCTCCTGGGAGAAGACAGGAAGCTATTCCAGGGTATCCTCTTTTGGAAGGAGTCACCTTCGACCCCTCCTGATGCTGAACTCTGGAAGATGGGGCCTGGCCTGGCTCCCCCATTCATTAGGGGTTGTGAGGAACGCCCGAGGAAGGACAGTACTGGTTCTGGTGGAAGGAGGAAACAGCATGGTTATTTCTTCTTGAGCAGGAGTCCTTCATGCCCTGGCCATACCCTAGAGCCACACGGCTCTCTCATCTGAGGTTAAAGCCGTATGTACCACGCACATGAGGTGGCCGGTCCTCCCTGGCACAGAGGGGTTTCCTGGGACTTAGGACTTTCAGGGCTAAAACCAGAGCAAATCAGTGACTCTACCCACAGGACACTTATCCCTCCACTAGGAGAAGCAGGTTTCAAATGGGAACAAACTAAATGTAGTCCTGGGGACAGAAAGCACTGTTGGAGGGCAGACCAAGCCTCACTTGAAGTTTAGAAGACAGGATGGATGGTGACTTCTCCACATGTCCCCAACTGCACCACCAGCCTCAGCCCAGACCTGAACAGTTTCCTTGAGCAGAGCCTGGACACTCAGCCTGACCTTCCTCTGACCCAGGTGGGATTGTGCCTTTGCCCCTCCAGGTTCCCTGTCCCGTACAGCAGCCCTGCCCACAGCTGCCCAGGAACCTAGGTGTCCACACAGCAGCACTGCCTGGTCTGTCCAGCTATGAAGAACACTCCTCTGGGCTCTAAATGTTGTTGGCATCTCACTCTGGCTGGGTGGCTTTGTTGGTTTCAGTGTCATCCTGTGCAGCAAAAGGTTGAAGGTTCGACTACCTGCGGGAGCACATACCTCGGTTTCAGGTTCGATCCCCCCTGGGGACATGTGCAGGAGGCAACAGATCAAATGTTTCTCTCTCACATGGATATTGCTTACTCTCTCTCTGAAATCAATAAACATATCCTCAGGTGAGGATTTTAAAAAAATCTTGCTGACAACCCATATACTTGACTGGGGGGAGAGGGGGTGGTATGGTGAGAAGCCTGTGACTGATTTTGCCTTCCCTGCAAGTGACCCTGAGCCCAGATGAGGTTTGTAAACTGCATCTAAAATGTTAAGGGGAAGTAGGCAAGGGTTTGCATGGCCCAGCAGCCTCCTTGGTGCCCCTCCTCCAGGGCTATCCTGGCCCTGCGGGCATTGCGCCAGTCACAGACCCCGGATACAAGCAGTGACAGGCAGCAAGGAAAAGCAGAGCCGAAGAAAGGGGGAAAGAAGGTGGATGGAAAGGAGAGAGGAAAGATCGATGTGAGTGGCAAGGGTGCCCCAAAATTGGCACAGTGCCCACTGCGTCATAACAGCTGGCATTTCCTACATGCTGCATGGCCAAGGTCTCTACCAGCCACACAGTGACTCTTTCAACAAGCCCATGAGGGCAAGGTGGGTTCTCCCCTATTTTTACATAGAGAAAAACTATGCCTAAGGGAGGTTAAGCCACCTGCTCAAGGTAAAATGTCTCCTCACAGGTATGTCGGACTGCAAGGCTCTCAACAACTATGCTATGCCGCTTTCTGTCTCCTAAACTGCAATTTGCCGAAGTACACAGTAAACTCTATGCCAGGAAAGGTTTCTATCTTCCCAACAGAAAGATCCGCAGGCGCTGTGCTTGGAACTTGCCAAGAGACGCATTTGTCCATCGCAGATGCAACCTGGCAGCTCGGAAAACAGCCGCCTACCGCCCCCTGCTGGCCTCTCCGAACACACGTGAAATCCCGGGCGTGCAAGGAGGACCTCGAGGATGCCTTTCAAAGAACCAGAAGGGCAGCCATGCTGGAGACGGCGCTGGGTTTGCAGGATGTCCTGCTGGAGACAGAAGAGCAAGGAGGGGCGCCGTGCAAAATGGCTGTTTTCTTAAAGGAATGCTAAGAGTTGTTCGTAAAATGCACACGATCTTTCAGATTGAATTCACACAGCCTAAATTCAAAGTCCAAAGACAAGAGAGACCTGATCCTTGACTAAAAATAAAAATGGTAATAAAAACCATATGTGTATATACAGAAAAGGTTAACTACAACAGTGTTGGAGATAATATTGAATAATAGTGCTTAGCACGGAGTAAGCTCTATTCTAAGAGCTTTACCTTTATTATCTCCTTTAATCTTCACAGCAATCTGATGACACATTATTATTAATTAATTTATCAGATGTGAAAAATGAGGCACAGAGATGCGAAGTTTCTTGCAGAAGCCCACACGGCCAGACACTGGGGGAGAGAGGATAGATACAATAAGCAGCAGACCTGCGGGAGACAGATTACACGCTTAGGAAGCAAGTAATTCTTCCCCACTGCGAGTGCGCAATGGCAGCATTTCCAAGAGTACTCTGTCCTTTGCTCCTTGCTTGTCGTTATTCCCCTGATAACCGGAAACAAACAAACAACCAACAAAGCATCAGTACGTTGGACAGGTAAGGTGGCTCCTGTCTGGCCACCTTCTAGGAAGCCCCCCTCCCCCTCCCGGAAGCAGACTTTCTGCCTCTGCACCATGAAAACCTTGCCTCCCCCTTGAGCTGAGCAGCCCTCAGAGGCAAAGGGGTAAGTTGAGGAACCTCAGGCACAAAATGACTTCACAGTAATAATCTCGTGGTTGCTGAAGGGAACCTGGCATTGCGAGGAAGAGGTGGATGCAAATGGGCTGAGGTGCAAAGACAACTGAACCTTATTCTTCAGACCCTGGGGGTCAGTGGAAGGTCCTGCTTCCCACTTTGTTTTCTGCTGACAGCTGATGCTGTGCCTACTTGCCTAACAGGAGAGCTAAGTGAGTTCAGGGGGCAAAGTTGACGGTGGCTGACCTCGGTGTGACTCTCCGTTCTTCCTTATTAGTACAAAGCCTGCTGGGGCCTGGAACAGAAGAGAATGAAGCGGAATAACGAGATGACTGGCCTTATAGAGGCAAGCTAAGGACACCCCAAGCCCTGATTTCCGCCCCAGCTGGAGGAAGGAGTTGGTGAGCTGGGGCAGAGATAGGATGGTGGCCGCAGGGGACGACCTGAAGTCTTAAAGTGGAAAACATCCTAGAGATGTGGGCGGGGCCTTAGCCCTCTCACCTGCCTTCAGGTGAGGGACTCACTGCCGGCTGCCTGGCAGCGTTCCCTCGGGGTTATGCAAGGGAAGAGCTAAGCTTTTGGCGGCGCCCTGGGGCACACGTGTGCCAGGGACATTCTGTTCACAACGCACAAAGGGTAGAAGGAAGGAACGAACCATTCGCGTCCCCTGTTCAGAGAGCCCCATTGTGTCCACTCAACATGACACAATCCGTTTCATTAAAGGCTCCTTCATCGCCCCCATCGACAAAGTCAGGCCCTCTCAAGACCCGCTTCGCTCCAACCCCTGGCACGAGGGTCCTGAGGCTCTGCGCCAGGGGGTATAGCCTGCGGCTGACACCCACCTGGGAGCTGGGAGGCAGCAGGCCACTTCCGCCACACCCCGCCCTCTCGAGGAACCACTTCTTTCCACTGGTCTGAGCCGAGTGCGGAGCAGGGCCGCCGGAAACCAGCTGGAAGGGAGGTTGCTGGGGCCTCCCTGTCACTGATTTATGGGGGCCTTTCAGGGCCAGAATGACACCATCCACCTTCAGCCTCCCTCCCGCTGATTTATGTTCTCCGAGCTTTAAATCATGGTGACAGCCCGGCGGGTGCTTTGACCAATCCGGAGTTTCCAGGGCCCTGAGCTCTCACCGCGGGGTCTGCGCTGCCTCCTCACGCTGAGAGCCGGCTCAGCTCGGCCCACCTGCCCCAAACCACGCCCCCAGCTCCTGCAGCTCTGGGGCTCGCTGCTCCGTCAATCAGCAGAGCAACAACTTTCTTTTCACTGACTTAGGGGCTCCCTCAACTGAAAAAAAAAAAAAAAAACCACAGAAGTTACAAAAGAAATGATTGATGTTATGACTCACCCTCCCCATGTTTTAGTGCTAAGTCTCAGAGCAAACACCTGCTACCGTCAACAGAATAAATGAACGTTAACTCACTAAGATAGCTAAATTCTCCTTTAAATACATTCTGCCACATTACTTCAGTCTGGCTGGGCTAGAGGAATTTTCCGATTGCCCACAGCAACTGAGTGCCCATTCTTTCCACCCCACCTTTAAATGCTAGGCCAAGCCTTTGAAGTCTACTGCAAGAAAAAAGAAATAGAGATCACAACACACTAGAAAGCCTTATTATTTTTTAGAACACCACAGTAGCTCGCTCTCCATATGGTAGCGATAGTCAAAAGCACAAAAAAAAAAAAAAAAAAAAAAAAAAAAAAAAAAAAAAAAAAAAAAAAAAAAAAAAAAAAAAAAAAAAAAAAAAAAAAAACCAACCACGAAGCGGGGAGAAGCAGAAATTAGGCAGGAAATGAAAACCAGGCCGGCTAGACATTGGAGAAAGGCTCTAGGAAGCAATGCGACATGGAGAAGGGGAACCTCTCGGCTCCTGCTCGGAGCTCGGAGCTGCAGCCACAGCGGAGGAGGAGCCGGGCCACACCGGGCAGCCGGGGAGCGCTGGCTTTTTTCCCCCTTGTGCTTGTCTGGAACCGGAAGTCGTCTCAGTTTATCCAGGCTCTTCTAGAAAAAGGAATCCGCCCTTAAAGCCTGGTTCATCCAGATTGCTGATGTAGCCTTACCTCTCCTGCTTCTTCTGACCGAAGGGATTCTGTTCCTGATGCAGGAGGCCAGAGACATGCTGTGATCCACTGATTCAACTCAAGGAGGAACTTGGGAGACTGGGATCTTGGCCAGGACCCCCCTACCCCCACCACACTTGCTTTAAGTCCAATGGGCTGTCATAGCTCTGTTTTTGCCCAAACTCCAAACAGCAAGTGAGGTTTGTGACTTACTTCAAAGGGTGCAGGGGGCTGCCAACACAGTCCCTAAACCTTGGGGACAGTGAACCCCGTTCTAGGTAGGGTGGCAGCTGGTTGCCCCTACAGAGTCTGACTTAGAGTTTGATTCTAGTATGATCCAAGCAGTAGTGTGGGTGGGCGGGGTGGGGGGAGTCATTGTATAAAAGGAGGTCTGCTTAGGACTATCTGAATTTATATTCTTGCTGGGAAAAATACATCTGAATCATTGACAACTCCAAAATTCTAACGATGCTATGAGCCCACAGAATCAGTGCGAGACACATCACACCAAAAGCAATCAAATGGCCAGCTACAGGGAGAGCAGGACTGCAGACAAAGCAGAGGTCAGCATGAGCGGGGCCAGGCTTGGCCTTCTCAGTGCAGGGGACCGGGGCCAACTTTGGACAGGAAAGTGAAAAGCAAAGGCACCACTGCAGGGGCACTATAAACAAAGACCTGATGTGGAAACAGAACCAACAGGTTTCTGGGGACAGTGTGGTGACCCCAGCAGGCAAGGGAAGTTTGCTTGAGGGAAGAGTGGTGGGAGGTGGGTCAGATGAGATCCTCAACAATATAAGGCCACTGGAGATCTATGAGGGGGAAGCCAAGATAACGAAGGAACTGTTTTTACAAAGATTAATCTCAAAGTATAGAAAGGATGGGAGAACAGAAAGACCGAGGAAGCTCCTGGGATGCACCCCTGAGTCCTGCCTGACCCACAGCACTGAGAAAATGCAGGAGGAAGATGCGGGTGATGTTCCAGCTGCTCAGCAGAAGAGGCAGGCTCGGTGCCTGGGTGACACTGGAGACAGACGGATGAAGACGACATCGAGATCGAGCCTCTGTGTTTCCAACTGACGTGGCAGGATTCCCCGCCTGCCCCCATCATGGCCTCCAAGTTCTGCCTTAAAATCAGAATCTGATCCTGGACAAAGCTCTGAGGCAAAGCTTGGGGAAAACCAGGTCCTCTGGTGGTTGTTTTCATTGGGATAAATTCCAAGTGTTCCAACAGAGACGCAAAATAGTCAGGAATTAAGGTGGACATTGACATCTCTGTCCTGTAAAAGCCCACACGTGTGACGGCCCAAAGCTGCTATGGCAGCCTGGTGTCCATCCCTTCGGGGTGCCCTGCTTTCCCTGTGGTGGCGTCCTGGTTGGCAGTCTCCAACATGGACCACTGGACCCCCTCCTCGGCCTAGGCAGCAGATGGAGGAAAGGGAGGAAGAACATCACACCCCGTCCCCTTAAGGAGGTGACCTAGAAGCTGCACCTAACCGTGTCACTCAGAGCCCTTTGGCCAGAACTGGGGATGCTGCCACACCCAGGGGCAAGGAAACCTGAGCAGTGGAGGTCGGTCCCAGGCCACTCAGGTGAAATCTATTACTCTCAAAGAAGGAATGAACAGATGTTGGGAGTCTGCCTGCACTTACTGTTACTGCAGCACTTCACCCAAAGCAATAAGCCACACCTTTTTAGGGCAGTGTGGAAGAATGGCCCAAGGAAACGATGGTACTATTAAGGGAAACAAGAGGAATGGGGTGGGGCTGGTGAGGGGGCATCGGCCCAGTGAATGGGATAATGAATCTGTTTTGGAATGTTTTAATGAGCCTCCTGAGGAGCACTGGTCTGGGACTATTTAGAGACCTAGTACAGCAGCGGAGGGGACAAGCCAGGTTTGGAAACCCAAGGGACAGTCCTGCTCTGCAGCAGAGCTGAGAGGGTGTGCCTTCTCTGGGTCTATCCAATGCGCTTCGGCCACTGTGCTGCATGTTCCTAGGCTGTCTCAACAAAGAAAGGGTAAGTCCCACTCTCCGTGAGTGCTCCTCATTTCAAATGGCACGGGCGCTTGACTTTGCAGGGGAGGGTGCCACGGGGAAAGGTGCTCCTTTTTCTACTGAAAACGTTTCAGTTGTATTTGAACACTTGATTAACAAGGACTTCTCCTTCCTAAGCAAGCTGGCACCTTCTTGATGCCAAGGCCTCATCAAGTGTGTGTGCACACTGGTGGGGGCGAGATGAGAGGAAGGGAAGGCCTGAGAATTTCCGAGTCGCCTACTGCCACACACACTGGCTGCTCTTTGGCAGGCAGTCAGCGATTCTGAGCACCTGGAAGTTTGTAGCCCTCGTCCTTCAGCTGTCCATTTTATTTTATTTTATTTTATTTTATTTTATTTTATTTTATTTATTTTTTCCTCACTCAAAGATATGTTTTTTATTGATTTTAGAGAGAGCGGGGAAGAGAAACATCGATGTGAGAGAGACACATCTATTGGTTTCCTCCCATGCACACCACAACCAGAGGTTAAACCCACAACCTAGGCATATACCCTGACCAGGAATCGAACCTCAACCTTTTTGGTACAGTGGCAATGCTCCAACCAGCTGAGCCACCTGGCCATGGCGCCATCATCCATTTTAAAGGGTTTGTATCAATGAGTCGAATCAGGTCAAGTGGACTGGGCAGCAGCAGATTCACCTGGCAGCAGAGCAGAACCTCTAGCCGGTGGGAACGAAGTTTGCTCCAGAATGTAAAGTGGTCCCCTTCCCAGGCTGCTTGGCAAAGTTCTAGCTGAACGCAGGGGCCCGCAGCCCATCCTGCTAGAAGATGGATGGAAACGTCAACTGCAGAAGGTACGAGCACAAAATGGGGCCAAAAAGAAGACAGCGTTCCAACTCACAAATCCTTCCAAGTCACCATTGGAAGAGCAGTGTTTTGACTGGCAACAATCTGAGCATCAGAAGATAAACATTTGTACTGAATTATTTCTCTCCTGGACTAAGAGCAGGAATGTCATACAGGATGTTTAGCTTCACCTGGGGTGCGGGGCGAACCCATAGTTTGGGTTTCATGCTAATTGGCTGGGTGCAGTTAGCTGGTAAGTAAGGAAATGCCCATTTTTAATAGCTTTGTGAACTCATGAGGCAACTCTAGTAATGAACAACCAACTAAAGTCTTGGCTTTCGGCACAGAAGGAAACTAGTATTTCCTGAGTATGTATTACATGTAGACCCTTTATGTAAGCTACCTCATTTATTATCCCAACAGTCCTAGAGATGGAGTTTGTTATTCCTACGCTACAGATAGGGACCCAGAAGTTCTGAGAGGTTAAGAAACTTGCCCAAGGTCACACAGCTAGTAAGTTGAGGGTATGAATCAATCTTTACACTGTAACTTACTTCTGAAGAAAGGATGTTCAAGAGTAACCCATGCCGAACTTATTTCAGCTGAACATTTGGACCTCATCATTTTAATAGCACTGGATAAGACAAAACTTAGAAGTGAGGTAGGTATTGTATACCACTAACTACGTTGAATAAAAAGTGGTAAAAACACACCACACAGGACATAAAACACGGTACATGGGACATAAAAAGGTGAAAATGATCATGAAGGAAATACACCCAGAATTTTTATTAGAAAATGTTGTATAAAACCTTGAAGTAGGGCATTTCTGTAAAATGTAGTATCTGTAGATTAGAAAGATAAAGTCTACTTTGAAAGTAAACTAAATGAAAATGGACAAGGTGAAAATATAATATTATACGTGGCATCAAGTTAACTCGTTAAAATTAATATGAAGCCTGCGAGAATGACTAAAATTAGAGGACTGAAAATACCAAAAGTTAGTGAAGATTTAAAGCACCTGAACTCTCATACACCACTTGGTTGGTGCATAAATTGGGTTTTTTGAAAACTGTTTAATATTATCTACTAAAGCAAAACTTACACCTACATCCTGACCCATAAGTCCACTCTGAGGTAAACACACAAAACGAGATAAGGCCATGTGTCTATCCCATACCCCAACATTCATAGCAAATTTCTTTTTTTAATCTTCACTGAGGATATGTATTTATTGATTTTTAGAGAGAGAGGAAGGAAGGGGGTGGGTTAGAGAGGGAATAAGAGAAAGAAAAATATCGATGTGAGAGAGAAGCATGGTTTTGTTGCCTCCTGTGCATCCTGACGGGGAACTGAACCTGCAACCTTTTGGTGTCCTGGACGATGCTCCAGCCCATGGAGCCACCAGCCAGGGCACTGGTTGCTTTACGATAGCCAAACACTGGAAACAACCAAAATGGTTCCCGGGACTTGGATATTTTCTATTTCTTGGCTAGATTTTCTGCTGTTTTCCAGATCCACTTTTATTCTCTATTCCTACTGCTTTAAAGCTCACAGTTCCAAACAGGGAAAGAACAGCACCAAGCTGGGTCCCACTGGCCACGTGGGGGACAGAACAGGGATATGCTGGTGATTCCGCACTTCACACAGCAGGTCGGAGGATGAGGGAATGAGAACAAGACTCGGGAGCTGGGGATGGACAATGAAATACCCTGGAAAGGTTTGAGAGGCATCCCAAAAATACATAAATTCATAAGCATGAATAATTAGATACAGAAAAGTATACTCCTGACCTACAGTTCTGGCTAGTGCCTAAATCAGAGTACATCTGTTATGAGCCAGCAGGCACAATAAAAGTTATAATAAGAATAATAAACCACCTTGGATTTCTAGAGTGAGTTTCTACGAGCAAGTTCAAAGCACTTCCTTCTACCCTCTCTTTCACCTTCATAACGTTTATGGGAGCTGTTGTTAGATTTAACAAATGAGAAAACAGATTGGGCTAAAACAAAATTGAATCTGACGTCTCTTACTACAGATGACAATATAATTTTTCACCTAATAAGGCTTCTTTGTGAGCAAATAGGGATGCAATTAATAATTACACTCGGACAATGAGGTAGAAACCAGAAATATCCAGGGCACACATTAATTCTCACTTTACAAACTGTTCCAGAGAGAAACTAGAACAAGAAAACTTTCATTTATATGATTTTCACATCATCCCACCAAACTTCTTTCGTGGGACTTTGGAAGGTAGAAGACAGAGGGAACAGGGTGTTCCGAAGCTGCAGAAGCTCAGGAAGCATCTGGGATGCACTGTTCCAGGCCTGGGGCAACAAAGCAATTAGCCCATCGACCTGTCCTGATCTGCAAAGCAGGAAGAGTCCTGAGAAAGGAAGGACAAGGAGGCGGGAGGCGGTGCCTGTGGCCAAAGACATTTTAAAATCCCACCAAGCCTCACCTCTGGGGGGTTAAGTAGTTGCAACAGAGATGGGCTGCATTCAAGTCTGAAATAGTTACCGTCCAGCTCTTCACAGAAAAAGCTTGCCAACACCTGGTCTAAAGCAAAAAACTTCAAAGTATTTGGGGGATTTATAAGACATACAGACATAAAATACGTATGACAACAATAACGCAGAGGGTGAGAGGCAGAAATGCAAGTATATGGTTGTACAGCTCTTTATTTTTTTTTATTTATGAGAGAGAGAGAGACATTGATTTATTGTTCCATGAATTCATGCATTCATTGATTACTTCTTGCATCTTCCCTGACCGGGGATAGAACCCACAAGCTTGGTGTAGTGGGATGATGCTCTAACCAATTGAGTTACCCAGCCAGGGCCTGTTGCAGGGTTCTTATGCTCTGCCAGGGAGACCGATAAGGGTGAAGATATATATTGTAGGCCCTGGAACAACCATGAAAGAATAATAATAAAACAAAGAGGCATATATAACTAACCAAGAGCAAAGATAAATACAATTGTAAAAAGTATTCAATTAATTCAAAAGAAGGCAGAAAAAAAGAATAAGCAAAGAACAGATGTGACAAATAGCAGGAAAGTGCAAGATAGTAATCTTGACCAACTGCGTCAAAAATTACATTAAATAAACGGTCTAAACACTGCAGTTAAAAGGTAGAGACTGCCAGGCACATTTTTTAACAAAGGAGCCTCAATGTATAGTATCTATAAGAAACCCACTTTAAATATAAAGATATAAATAGGTTACAAGTACAAAATAAGAGGCTGGCACAAGCAATGCCTTACAGACAACACTGATCTAAAAACAGCTGTGGGGACTCCATGTACAGCAGACAGAGCAGACTCCAGGACAAAGAGTAGGGTCGGAATAACGATGAATGTTGTGTTATGACCGATGAGTCAATTCTTCAAGAAGACATAACAAAGCCAGATGTGTAGTCCCTGTAATAACAGCTTCCAAACACAGGAAGCAGAAGCTGAGCGAAAGAAGAATAGACAAATGCAGAGCTATAGTGGGGGATTCCAACATTTCTCTGTTAGTAGTTGGTAGAGCAAGCAAACAGAAAATCAGCAAGGATGCAGAAGATTTCAACCGCACTCTCAACCTACTAGACCCGATTCACACAGCACACGCTGTCCAGTAACAGAGCACACATTCCTTCCAGGGGAGCCTGGACATTCGCCAGGACAGACTACATTCTGGCCTGTAAAGCAAATCTCCACAAATTTAAAAGGACTGAGTCCAGACAGAGTGTATTTTCTGATCACCATAGAATTGAACTAAAAATCAATAACAAATAAAGTGTGACGACAGCCAATGTCTGGAGGGTAGGGGCAAGAGTGGGAATCAGCGTGGCGTTCCTCAGGGTGAACGAGGCTCACTGTCTGCACCAGGAACTTTCAAGGTGCAGCCTCCCTCTCCCAGCCGTTCCGTTTGTAGAAATGATGCTAAGGAAGGAACCGGAGATGTGGATAAAGGCTTAAGTACCAGAAAGTTCAGCGTAGTGTCTTGTTAATAGCAAAAGGGAGGGAGCGGTATGTAATCTTAAATGTCTAATAATATCAAGTTAAATAAATTTGGGTATAATCACATAGTGGAATGCTATGGAGTAATGTAAAATATTTTTATAGAAAAATACTAGCATGGGAAAATGCTTGTCATACAATGTCGATGTGAAAGAGGTCAGTAGATCATGAAGCAATATATACAGTATGTCTCAATAGTGTGTGCCCACATGTGCATGTAGATGTTCATGTATGTAAAAGACTAAACAACATGCATCATCACATCAACCTCAGTAATCTCTGATTATGAAATAATAAATAATTATAATTTTCTTTTGTGTGTTATCATAAAATCCAAATTATCTGGACTTAAAAGGTTTCTTTCTTTTAAGATTTTATTTATTTATTTATTTATTTATTTATTTATTTATTTATTTATTTTAGAGTGAGGAGTAGGGAGGGAGAAAGAGAGGGAGAAAAACATCAATGTGTGGTTGCCTCTTTCACAGCCCTACTGGGGACCTGGCCCACAACCCAGGCATGTGCCCTGGCTGAGAATCAAGCCAGTGACCCTTTGGTTCACAGGCCAGCACTCAATCTACTGAGCCACACAAGCCAGGACCAAATTCTCTGGACTTAATACATATTGCTTTCAGAATCAGGCAAACAAGTTTCATTTAAGAAACCTTTTCTCTATGCCCAGTTTGAAATACATTCTTTTTAAACAAAGTCTACTACTGCATTATGCAGAGATGCACGTTTTGTTTCTTGTTTATTTAAATGAAACAAGCAACTGCTCAGCAATGTGCTAACAGTAACGTCTGGGCAGGAGTGGGTAGTTAGGGAGGGAAAGAGAGGAGAGCTTCTGAAAACAAGATGTGCCGACTGTGCAAAGGGTGGGGGGTGGTTCAGAATGCTACTTTAAGACACAGAGCAAGCCCCCCCGACACACACACATGCAGGGGGTGGGGTGGGGGCAGGAGCAGAGACACTGAGACAGAGAGAAGCAGAAAGACCAAGAGAGTGGAAGAGCTCGAGCTACGGCTGCCTTCAGCCAGACTAAGTTCCTCTTCTTCTCATGCCCTGTCCTCCCCCACCGCCTCACCCCCCTCCCCCCCGGAACCGCCTTGTGACACTATGGGACACCCCCAGCTCCCTCCCAGCACAGCCTCTCCTGAGGTTCAAGGGCCACTTGCTAGAGTGACGATTTTCTTCTTCCTTTTCTGAACCCTGAAGCACACTTGGACCCGGGGAGGCCTCTCTGCTTTGGTGCAGATTAAATCACCACCCTGTTTTTGTTTGTTTCTTTGGTTGTCAAATGATCTTTAACTGAAATATTTTCCTTCGTAGTCCTTAACTAGCCAAGCACTCCACTGCACCACTGTTGATTCATCTATGATGTCATCGGGGGGCAGCCAATTAAATCAGCACGTTTTGGGTGATTTAGACACTGCATTAGGGACAAAATAGACATTGATACCAGGACCCTGGGCCTGATAGGATCTACAGGAAGCTTGCAACTGCCTTTAGAATCAGTGAACTTATTAGAAAGTTAGCTGACAATCAACTGGCTTGTGAGAAGAAGGAGCAAGCGAGTGTGAGGTGCAGGAGTGAGGCAGGGCCAGGGAGGCTCGTGCGGAAGGTTGTGAAGCCTTTAAAATAGACCCCCAAAATCTGAGACTCCTCCCTTCAGGAGGTGGAGCCTAATTGCCCACTTCTTGTGGGCAGAATGTGCCTGCTTGCCTCCAGTGAGTGGAACAGGGCAAAAGCAGGGGTGGGGTTCAGGGCCAGCCACACCAAGATGTGCCACTCCACCCTGCAGATTATTTGGGGCTGAAAACAATCAAGGTCCAGAAGCTTCAGGAAGAGCCTCTGACCTTCCCCCAAACTGCCTAAAAGAATTCATGATAGAAGGTCAATTCCAGAAGAACTCTGGCCGCAGCAGGACCTGAACTAGGTGTGACAGACAGGGAGGAGCCCAGGGAGGCAGTGATCAAAGTGCCTTCCGTGACCGGTTGTCCCAGCAAACATTTGCTTACTAAACATTAGCCCTGTGAAGGGCCTTGCTTCTCCCTGAGGCCCCAGGCCTCCACCTCCTTCTCCTTAGTCCAGAACAACAGCCATACCTCATTTGTCCTGACTGTCTTTAGAAGTGTTTATGCTTATATAACTTCCCCATGTGTGTATTTAAAATTTGATTTTCTGCTGTTAATCTGCCTTATGCCATTTTATGTACCCACCCAGCCATGAGAACCAAGAGGGGAAGGGGACTATTTTCCTGTCCCCTACAATGCATTTTTGGGTGTCACAGACCAAGTCATACAAGCCACCGAGTTCTCTCTCTCTTTCTCTCTCTCAGTCTCTCTCAATCTCTCCCTCTGATTGCCTGCTCCAACAGCCAGCTTCTGACAGACCCACGTGGTGAGTCGGTAATCTCCAAAGTTCCCCTTCTTCAAAGCAGCCCTCCCGCCCCAGTCAAGCCCTCTGATGACGGCAGCCCTGGCCGATAGCTTGACCTTGGGAGAGACACTGAGTCAAAACCAACCCAATAAGCCACTCTGGATTCCCAACCCTTGGAATTTGGGGGTAAACTGTCACATGGCCAGGAAACTAACACAAGAGAAATGTGGGAGAAACCCTGAATGCTGGAGCTGGGGTGACTGTTTTAGTTTGATTCAGATTCACTTCCTCCCCACCCCACCCCCATCTCTGCCTCTGCTCAGGGAAGAAGCTGAAGAGAAGAAACTGCATGGCCCTGGGGAATGGATCTCAAAAGAAAACCTCTGGCCTGCCTGTTGGAAATAAGAGCCAGGGTTTTAACGTTTAAAGCCACAGAGGTGGGGGCTGGAGGAGTGTCCATTTATTCTTTCATTCAACAAACATATGCACAGCACAGGGAGCCTGGTGCTGGGCCATCCTCGGGCAATGCCACAGGGAGGGGCAGAACAGACACCGGGCCTGCCCTCATGGCATCTACAGTCCCCTCCTCCCATGTCCAGTCGCAAACATACAAGAATCCAAGGATGCACAGATTGAAGGCTGGAAGTGTCCACTGCTGACTGCTCCTTGGTCCAAACAGGACTCTATGGTGGTAGGAAAGCAAGCGTGTTTTATTTTCTAGAACAGACGCAAATCGCAGCATCTTTCTGGAGGAGGCGCAGGCACCTCCAAGGACTGAGGAACATGGCAGGGAAAAATGCAGCATCCAGCCTGCTGGTCACCCTCTCTTCCTGGCATAGCCCCAGGGCACACACAGGTCACTGGGTCATCTCCTGCTTGGGAAACACCCTCCCCAGTCCCGCCCAGGTGTACACAGGTATCACTGTGGGTTTCAGTCCAAGGTGCTGCTGGGGAGTGAAAGTGAAGCTGAACCTGAACCTGAACCTGGCAGGGAATTCTGCCAGCACACCCTGGCTGCCCTGCCCATCCTGGCACAGAGCCAAAGCTGTTCTTTGTCCCCATCAGCCCCAGATCAGGTGTCAAGGCAGAGCGAGATGCCCATTTCCCCAGCTTCTCCCCCTGGATCAGGCCTCCGTGGTCCCTGTTGCCTTCACTCCCTCCCTCAGCTGCTCCCCACTTTCTCCCCCAGATTTCTCCTTGCCTGCATTTGGACCTGGGCTTCCTGGCTCCCTGTGTGGTCACTTTGCCCCTGTCTCCATGGTTGGCAATTCCCCAGGAGGGAGCCACACTTCCCAGGCCACTCGGGGGAATGTCTGTGAGCCCAGCAGCCTACAGGTGACAGCTGAACCGTCACCCATGCTGGGACCTTTCACACACCTGTGTGACTGGAGACCGGAAATGTCCCCATCGTTGTACCTCAAACAACTCCTCCCTGATGCTTTCTATGACAACAGAAGATGGGACGCTTTTTTGTTCCTTCAGTTGAAGAGGAAATAATTTTCCTTTATTCCTCAGCAGTGATGGCCAACCTACCAGATACTGACTGGCACCTCTGTTCCTTCCCAAAAATCCTCACCTGTCTGGGGATGGCTCATCCCGCTCACACCCCAGCAGAGCATATTCTTTGTAAGTTCTGGAAGTGACCATCTGCAGTAACTGCCACGCAGGGGCTTCCGATAGCATCCCTTCTGCGACACAGAGCTTCCTGAGGACATGGTCACTGGTTGTCATAGCCACATTGCTGTCACAAACTACACCCCTCTGCCTTTTCTCTTCAAGCTTCCTAAGACATTCGGACCAGCTTCTGTAGCCAGTGCATCTCGGTAATCAAAGTGATTTGCTAAGCCCATGGGTTCCCGACAGCTCAGACCTTCTGAACGGAAGTAAACAGATAGGTAGGTAACCAGCCTCCTAAGTAACCAGGAAACTGGTGAGCTGCCGGCTCCTTCATGCCTACCTGTGAACAGGCAGAAACCACACCCAGGCTTGGGGATAAGCGGTCATGTCCCTGCCCTGAGGCTTTCTTAAGGCTGAGAAACTTGGCTGAGAAACTTCCCAACCACGGGGTCAGTGCTGACCAACCAGCCACTCAAGCAAGTCTTAGAAGCAGGACCCAAGACATGGGACAGAATTGAGGTGCTCTTCTACACCAGAGAGCACTGCTAAAGGTTCAGTGCACCCATTCTGAAACCAACAAAGCGTAGCAAGTATCTGTTCCATGCTCGGCATTGCTGTGTGCTGGCGCTGCCAAAAAGAGCACCGGATTTCCCGCCTTTGAGGGATGGCTATGGGCTTGGGACAAGCACTACAGGACTACGGAACGCCGGCTTTGTAGAGGAGATGACATTTAAGCTGGACTTTGAAGGATGAGTTGGAGTTTGCCAGGAGTAGGCAAACTCCCTCACTGTGGAGAGGTGAATGGCTGTGATGTGTTTAGGGGAATTTACGCAGTAACCAGATAGAAGAGGCGCAGGGCTGCTGTTAGGTGAGGCTGGAAAGGAAAGGGCCAGATTATGTATGAAAGATTTTACCTCCATGCTGAGAAGCTTATGTTTCACTTTTTTTCTTTCTTTCTTTTTTTTTTTTTGACTGGCTGGCATTTAGTCTGATAATAAAATACAGATCTGATGCTTAACTAGAGCCTTGGTTTTTAGCTTCATCTGATCTCTTAGGGATGAAAAGTGGCTTTCTTGACTCATTTTTTTAAACCTCTAGAGAACACTTTAACCAACATAATCTCTTGTTATTTCTTACTCTGACATGAAGTTGCTTAACAGTGAAATAATTCATTTCTTTATTTCTCAATATTGCCAATTGTGAGGGGCTTTAGGTTTTATAAAGCTCTGATTGCTTTTGGCTGCTGTTGTTCAGGGAAAACCTGAAGGCGCTCCAACACGCCGCAGAGAGGCCACTTTCCTGAGGACAAAAGAGGCTGTGTTAGGTCTAAAAATGCAGAGTTGGAAACTGAACTGAATTCCGTGTTAATATGAGGAGTGAGCCCTGCAGCGCAGTATCCATGGACTATCCCCAAACGCTAAGTTCATAAGCACTCGATGAACAGTAGTTAATGCAATGCCTAGGAGTTTCCCCTCCTCCTTGTCACCCACTGTGTCTCCCTCTCCCTCTCTCCACTCATTCCAGGTGGCTTTAAGTTCCAGCTATATACTAAAGCCCGCAAAACTTCTGTCTCTGGCTGGCCGCTCAACCCACCCACCCACCTGCGTACTTGACATCTCAGCCACACTTTGGAAATCTTGATTTCTGCATCCGCTCCATGGCAGACTGCATTTCCCAAAGATGGGCACAGTAGCTCCCATCCCACATGCTCTTCTGTCATGTGACCTTGACCTTGACCCGCCTCTCCCCCCATTGAGGACCTGATCCTTATTGCCTCCTTTTGAAATGTGTGTGTCCTCAGGAGGCTCACCCTCGGGCACAGCCACCTGCTCTGAGGTTGCTACACAAAGAGGCCAGGTGGAGGAGTCCTGGCCGGGCCCCCCAGGGGAGGGCCCAGCTGACAGCCAGCCTCCATCTGAGCTGCCCCAGGGAACACCACTTGCACCCAAGTCCCCACTGAGCGTGGCTCATCTTGCAGATTTGTGAGTGGAACTATGACTGTTGATGTCTGAAGCCACTATGTTGGGGATGGTGTGCTCCTTGGCCACAGATAACTGCAACCCCCTCCAAATTGGCCCCTCCTGCCGTCTTCTCTTTCTCCAAGAAGAGTATCATGTTTGCCCCATTGCTCAGGTCAAAACCCAGATGCATTTTTCTCTCCCATCCCACATCTCATCTCTCAACAAACCCAGTTGCTTCTGCCTTCAGAGGCTACCCAGAGCCCTAGTCCCACTCGAAACTCCTCGACTGCGACCTCCAGACCGCTGACCCACAGAAACTGCGAGAAGCAGTAACTGTTTATTGTTTTCAGACTCTAAATTTGGGGGTAATTTGTTAAAGACCAATAAATGACTGATCCCTTTCACTTATTACCACTCCATCCCTGGGCATCGCTGCCTTTGGCTCATTGGAGAACCAAGTGTTCACGACGTTCTCCGTCCATCCATTATGACATTTCCACGCACAGCCCCAGGCAGACTGACTTCAGAGCCTCGCTCAGCCGTGACTCGGCACCACCGCCAGCTTCCTTCACATAAATGCGTAACATTTGCACAGTGCTCTACCATGAACAACATGTGTTTACATGCATGCTCACCTGGCATCCTTATGAGAACCTAGGGGTAGGAAAACACTTTCGCATCCCTCCATTGTTTAGTCAGTAGAATGAAAGCTCAGACAAATTGAAGTGATGGGCCCAAGGCCACCCAGGTAGTAAGTAGTAGCTGGGACTCAGTAGGTATCCCAGACTCTCTGTGTTAGTTTGCTGAGGCTGACGTCCCAAAGTAGCACAAACTGAATGGAAAAAAGCAGTAACTTATTCACTCACAGTCCCACAAGCTTGAAGTCCAAAGTCAAGGTGTCTGCAAACTTGGTTCCTCCTGGAGGCTCTGAGGGAAAATCTTCTTTCCCCACCCCTGGACCCCCAGTGTCTGGCATCGATGACAATCTTGCACATTCCTTGGCTTGTAGCTGCCCCTAATCTTGACCTCCATCCTCCTGGCGAGCTCACTCCCTGCGTGTCTGCCTCTTCTGATAAGGCACCAGGTGGGCTGGATTAAGGGTCCATGGATCTTAACTTCTTCAATTACATCCACAAAGACCTCATTGTCAGATAAGTCGCATTCTCAGGTACGAGGGGTTAGGCCTCCAACATATCTTTTGTGCGGACACAAATTAACCCAAAGCACTTTCATAAATCATGGGACTGGTCCTAACTCAGGCCTGTTCTTGCTTTGCCACAAAGCACCACCTGGGAAACACACGTCCTGGATATTACATCAAAGTACCACCAGGGGGCACCACTTAACCAGAAAAAATAAGAAAAATAGCTGTGGTTTATCAAATTCCCTAATGAATTCTTTCCTTAACTTTATTTCTTTAATTAGGACCTTAAAAATATGATAGCCCAAAGAGATTCAAATATTTTCTGATTTTCCCATCACAGATTTCCAAGCAGCTTTAAAGCTCGTTGTTCCCACATGCGTAGCAACGGGGCTGGAGTTGCCCTGAGCTGGTAGACTGACTGTTCAGTGAGAGAGGGAGCCCCTCAGGGTCCTGACAACAGGGCACTGTGTTGCAAAGCCAGGAGAGCCACATTAGAGCGTCAGGCGCTCCCACTGGGCTTACGATTTAAGTGAGATTGTGCATCAAAACCGAAGTTGAGCCCTGGCTGGTGTGGCTCAGTGGATCGAGTGCCACCCTGCAAACCAAAGGGTTGCCGGTTTGATTCCCAGTCAGGGCACATGCCTGGGTTGCAGGCTGGGTCCCCAGTAGGGGGCACGCAAGAGGCAACCACCCATCAATGTCCCACTTTGCAGATTTATGAGAACTCTCCCTCTCCTTCTCCCTCCTTTCCCCTCTCTCTAAAAATAAATAAATAATTTTTTAAATACATTCAAAGCATATTTTTTAATAAGATGGCCAGCCCTCCAGGACCGGACCACCCTCCTATCTCTCCGGGGTAATTTTCACCTCTAGACAAAGGTACCCAAGAAAAAAGTCCCTGCTGGGCCTCGCTCCCTCGCTGGCGCATCAGACACACATCCCACAAACACCGCTAAGCCCCAGTGTATACTGGTTCCCAAAGAGCCCCCAAGTTCCAACACCACATCTCCCTCAAAGTTTCCAGTTCCTTAAGGTCAGTAGTAAGGAAAGCCCCTTCTTTATGCAAATGCAGTTTGAAACTCTTTTAAGCTGAGTAAGAAGGGGATTGGAAAGAAAACTCACAGAAGAAACCTCAGCGTAAGCGTCCCTGAGTCTGGCCCCTGGTATGACTCACCTGTTCCTTGGGATCCTGGCTCTTCACCTTCACAGAGGCTGTGGGCTCACCTGAGATGGTTACAGGTGGGTCCAGCCCGTGGCCCGTGGCCGCGTGTGGCCCAGGACAGCTATGAATGCAGCTCAACACAAAACTGTAAATTTACTTAAAACCTTTTGTTTTGCTCATCAGTTTTCATTAGTATTTGTGTATTGAATGTGTGGCCCAAGACAACTCTTCTTCTTCCAGCGTGGCCCAGAGAAGCCAAAAGTTTAGACACCCCTGGCAGGCTCCACCTACTCTCCATGGTTACCTTCATGGTCTCCTTACTGGTGTTACCAGCTCCACCCACCCACCCACTCACCCATCCATTCATCCATCCATTCCACAGAATTTCAGGGCACCTAAACTGGGCCTGACACTGGAGCAGGTGCTACAGGAAATGAAAGAAGGAAAGGAAAGGGAAAGGGAAAGGGAAGGAAAGGAAAGGAAAGGAAAGGGGAAAGGGAAAGGGAAGGGAAGGGAAGGGAAGGGAAGGGAAGGGAAGGAAGAAGGGAAGGAAGGAGGAAGGGAAGTTCTGTGCCCTTGGGAAATTTACCTCCAGGTCCGAGGGCCCGTGCCCCTTGCCCAGCTGGTACCTAGACTACTGCTAAATTATGGGGATGGGGAGAGTAAATGGGGAAACCAGATGTGTTGTGCTTTGAGAAGAAAACCAACCATCAGAGAGAACCAAGAGAAAGTCCTTGAGTCAAGATCCTCTCTGAAAAGGTGAGAGGGTGCCGGAGGGGTGATGAGACTCAGGAAGAGGGGCAGAGTGGATTGCAAAGCCACACTTGGGCACCAGCTTTTGGAGGTGTCTCTTGCCTGTGGAATGCTGGCTGCTTCTGCAGATAGAAAGCTCTGGCTGACTGGAGGAGTAATGGATGATGACCCCTGATGTGGAAGGGAGTGTCTCCCAAACCCTGTGTAGCTTAAAATTTAGCCCATAGTGTATTTCTAACCCATCCCTATTTTGAACTGATAAGGCACCTGAGCAAAACGTCTTTGCTACTCAGACATAAAGATGCTGCCACTCACTGCGTATAACATTCTACCAGCCTCTGCTTCTCTCCATCCCATGTCCCACGGGCAGCTGGTGCCGGGACCTCTAGTAATAAAACCACCCCCCCCCACCCCACACCAGGACTTCTCTCAACGTGGAGACCATCTGCTTTGGAAACACCTGAGGTGCTTGTTTTTAAAAATACGGAGTTTGGGGCTCTCACCCAGACTTGGTGAGTCAGACCCTCAAGAGCTGGGATCTAGAAATCTGTGTTTTTAGCAGGTTCCTCAGGTGTTCACTATGCTCTGTAGTCTGAGAACCTGAAGAAATCTGCACTTCACTTCTGAGAAGACAACACGGACCAAGGACGGTGTTATTGGGGTGCTGTGTTCCTGCTTTTGTGGGGCACTTGGTTAATAACAAGTGTTAAGGGTTGACTTGTGCCTCCCCCACCAAACTCATATGTTGAAGTCCTAAGCCCCAGTAAGTTGGAAAACGACTTTATTCAAAAATAAGGTTGTTGCAGGTATCATTCATTAAGATGAGGTCCTTAGTGTGGACCCGAATCCCATGTGACTGGTGCCCTTATACAAGGAGAAATGTGAACAGAGTCACCCACACAGGGAGAATGCTGTGTGAAGGTGAAGGTAGAGATCAAGGTGATGCCTGTAGGAATGTCAGACATGGCCAGCAAGCTGCCTTCTGGCAGAGAGGCAGGGATCAGATTACCCCTCCCAGCCCTCAGAAGGAAGCAACCCTGCTGGCACCTGGATCCTGACCTCCCAACCTGCCTGACAGGGAGGGAGACGGTGCGTTTCTGCTGTTGGCGCCACCCCGTCAGCGGTGCTCGGTTACAGCAGCCCTGGCAGACTAACGGAGAAAGGCAGAATGGCGCAAACACTGCCTGCCAGCCAGCCTCAACTACGCCATTTCTGGGAGAGGAAGAGAAATCCGAATGGCTGACCTAAATCTCTCTTTCCTGCAAAGCCTCGGGGAGCATCGATAAACCCAGCAAGCTCCTTCTCATAGGTCTGTCTGTCTTCCATTAAAGGCCCATTTCACCAAGCTGATGGGTGGAAACAGTGCTGGCTACCATTTGGGCCCAGATAAAGAGCTGATGGCTAACACAGACGGGGGATTTGGAAGAGGAGAGCAGGCGCACCAGAGACAGAGGAGGTGGTGGGTGCTCTTTGCAGTGGGGAAATCCCCTCCCCAAGCTCATGGAACATATTGTATTTTCCTATGTGGCAGCCAATATAATCCTCTATCAAATCTTCTTAAAATCAGCCTGGAGAGAATTGCAGAGGACTTGTGAGGGCAACGTGAAAGTTCTCTATTGTGATGGTTGTGGCTGTTGGCTCCACGATGGTATAATTTGTCAAGACCCGTTGAATTGTACACTTAAAGCTGGTGAATTTGGTTGCATGTAAATTATACCTCAATAAAGCTGATTACAGTAAAAAAAAAAATCAGTGCATAAAGAACATTCTGGTTAAACGTGCTTGGTTTGGATCAGGGAGAAAGAAAAAAATCAACACCTGTGAAATTTTTTGTTTGTTTGTTTGGTTGGTTGGTTGGTTGGTTTTTAACAAAAACAGGCCAAAAGTAGACCATTTGATTTTAAACACAGTATAGGAAAGAAAGAGAAAAATAAAAGAAAGATAATTCTATGGTACTTCATCAGAAAATGGGAAGAAGACACATATATCTTAGTATCCTCAGTCAGATAATCATTTACATAAAAGATGATAAAAAGAAAAGAACAAGAAAATTCTATTTTTTCTGAATACAGAACAAAAATTAAAAGGACTAATGAATAATTTTTGAGTATAAATGCTGTTAAACAAGAACAATTAAAGTTAAATTAAATTAAATTAAAAATAAATAAATGCTGTTAAATGTAGAAATAAGCAGAGAAGTGCCCCCATTAGAACTAATGAGAGATTTGCTGGGAACTTTCAAGTTAAAAGATAAAGGTGGGGAATGAACGTGTCACTGAGCTAAGCCACACATCCACAACTCTGACCTTGACTGAATACTGTCTACATGGAGTATTTGCAGCGTAGTCCTGTCAGGCAGGCAAAAGCCAGTATGTTTAAGGGATAAATTCAAACCTTTGAGTTTAGGATGGGAGACTGGGTGGTGGTTTCTATCCCGGAGCTTCTGATTAGCTGACAGAAGTGCCCCAGGAATTGTCACTCCCACTAGCACCTTCTCACCCACATCTCCACACTCACTTAGCATCAGAATGCAGCACAACGCTGTGGTTTGCGGCCATCCTGCACTGACGTGGGGTGAGGAAGGCCAAGGGAAGTGACCCAGTGCACCAAGATCAGGGCTTGGCTCAAAGGGCAATACTTTCTTTGGGTTCCCTTACGTTCAGCAACTTGCTGCCTTTTGAAGTTGCACCTCTGTCTTAGATGTTGTATACTGGATTTTTTTTCTCCCTCATACACATTCCAGATGACAAGCAGAGGTGTCTAGCTTAGTTTGATTTCAGAGAAAAATCACAACATTGAGACATACTAACTATGAGAACTGGGGCAAAATAGGTAAGCCATCTAGACCTTTGTTTCTTCATTACAAAATGGAATAATATTTACCTCTTGAGTTTGTTGTTAAAATTAGGACTTAGCCCTGGCTGGTGTGGCTCAGTAGATTGAGCGCCAGCCTTCGACCTGAAAGGTCACTGGTCCGAGTCCCCGTCAGGGCATGTGCCTGGGTTGTGGGCCAGGCCCGCAGTTGGGTGTGGGTGAGAGGCAACCACACAGTGGTGTTTCACTCCCTCTCTTTCTCCCTCCCTTCCTCTCTGTCAAAAATAAATAAACAAAATCTTTTTTAAAATTAGGGTTTATAATACATGTAAAGCGCTTAGCTCTCTTCCTAGTGTTGATTACACTCAATAAATTACACTAGTATGAGATACTTTTAAAGGGTCTTATTGCAGCCTTTCTACAATTACATGATGATATATAAAAGGTCCTCTTTTAAATTTCGCATAAATCGAGAAGTTTAAAGTTCAGTTCATTACATTAAATCCATATTAAGCAGAGACCTGCTGAGTTTTCCATCATTCATTCCCTCCTTCAACAACTATTGAATTATTGAGGGCTTACTATATGCCAAACACTACTTCAGGCATAGGGATAGAGCAGAGAATTCGGCAGATGCAGCCCCTCCACCTACAGAGGTTGTAATCTAGAAGGGAAGCAGACAACCTGAAAACAATATCCGAGGGAGGTGGCACTCAGTGCCCTGGGGGCGGGGGTCCGAAGTAGTGGTTGTGTGCAGTGCTGGGTGGAGAGAGATTGCTGCTGCGTTTCTGAAAGGAAAGGCCTCACTGATGAGGTACCATAAAAGCAGAAAACTCAAAGGCTGTGAGGGCACTACATGTAGACATCTGGGGCAAGGCCATTGTAAGCAGACAAAAAAGCACACGCAACGGCCCTGAGGCCTAAGCCTGCTAAGATACAAGAAGGCCTGTATGACTACAGCCAGGAGAGTGAGGGGAGGAGGGAAGGAGAGAGGCCAGAGGGAGGCAGACCATGGAGGGTCTTACAGGCCATAATAACTGAGATGAGGTCTTTTGAGCAGACAGTAGCAGGGTGGGACTTCTATTTCACTCCCCCCACCTCCAACACTGGCTGCTTTGAAGAAGACATGTTCCTTTTGTTATTGTATGCTTACAGTTTAGTAAGATCACTCTAGCAGCTGTGTTGAGGATAGACTGCAGGGAGACAAGGATAGAAGCAGGAAGGCCAGTTGGGGGGCATATTGCAGGAGGAGGCAGGCAGATTTGGACCCAGGGGATCAAAGGGGTTAGATTCTGGATGTGCTGAAAGTAGAGTCAACAGGGAGTGCTGAGGGATCAAATGCAGGCATGAGTGACAGAGGGCCCCCAATGTTTTATTCTGAGCAAACTGCCATCTCCTGAGACAGGAAAGATTGCAGAAGGCATAGATTTTGTTGAAAAATTTGGATGCTTGATTTTCATTTTATTTCTATTAAGAAGCCTAGCAGGAATTCAAGTGGAGCTATCAAGTAAGCAACCATATATAGAAGCCTAGGCAAGAGAGAAATGTTGACTGCATCAGCTTTAGATGGTATTTAAAGAGACCCACAGGCTCAGCTCTGGGGTCAGGGACGGGAGTGGGAGGCAGAGAGGTAGCTCAAGACCTGCCTAGGGCGCAGGGAGGAGAGGACAGAGCTGTGCAGAGGGAGAGCGCCAGTATTTCCTTTCTGGTTGAGATATTTGGCTTTTATATTTGTAAACTAAATAATTGCTTTGGGTGGCTTTTCCAAAACAAATCTCCTTCCCAAAGCCCTAAGTCTTTGTTCTCCACAGAATTGAAAACAGTTCTCAGCTTTAAAGTAGCTCCTGAATTTTTATTTCCATCACCCTCTCCCAGTTTCAGAAATCTCGAGGTCCAGTTTCAGTCACTAACCCAAGCAATCACTGTATTCATTTCTTATCCACAGACATTTCTGGTAAGAAGAAAACTTATATCTAAAGAATGGGATCACTATCTTTCTTTTGAAATAGTTTTAATCCGAATGAGTCTGCTAAGCTCAGGAATGTAAGTCAGACTCAAGGTGCAGAAAGCCAAATAAGAAAATAATGAAGTATTTGAGCTACTGAACAACAAAAAAATACATACATGTATATTGATACAAAATAACTCCAGCCAATTATAACTCTCACAATATGTCATCATGGGGCCGTCCCTGCGATTTAGAAGCAAAGATATTTATTTGCTACTAGGGTCATAAATAAAAATAAAATGTAGCGCCAAATAGCCATTGGGGAAGAGGAGAGACGGCCTTGGGGAAGGTCTGATGACAGTTTATGCGAAAGATGGAACCAAATAGACTTGGGGAAAAAAAATGTACTTACAGGCATTTGCCCCACAGTCCACGTCATTTGAGAGCTTAGACAAGGCATATTTTTAGTATTCTTCCATGTCTTTTGAACAAGATTGGTTCTTACGAGATATGACGTGCCCCTGATCATGTTCCGATAAAACCAACTCCCTACCAAATTTTCTTCCCAGTAAATGTTTATCTCTACATTTCCAATACAAGGGGTTTCTGAATTCAGCGTTGGACTCTTAATCTTAGAAGTGCATCCGCAGCTGAATGCCAGGGGTGCCTCCTGCCCATAAGCCACGTTTCCCCTAAAGTGGGATGCAGAGGGGCCCGTAGCTGCTGGGGGCTCTTCTGCACCGGGACCCCTTCAGCGTCTGTCGGCTCTCCCCAGACTCCAGCTCGGCCCGACTAGAGAGGCCCAGGTAGGTGTAGAGCGCAAAGTAAGCCTGCCCGCAGCCCACGCACGGGCTGGCCTCCAGCTGGACATCTGTACTGCCTCCGAGTTACCCGTTAACCACGGTCGGGTAGATCATAGAAACTGAATTTTTCCCGGCCGACAGCCGCACAGGATAACGATGGCCTCTTCACCGAGGTCAATCGTTAGCAGGTCAATGCGGCAAAAGGATGGCAATTGGTCTTTCTCACCAGGGCAGGCGCTTGACTCCTCGGTCCCAAAGCTGGAACCGCGAGCCCCCAGCCCTCCATCACCCACTGTGTAGCTGGGCCCCGCCCCGACCGCGGGTGTGCCGCCGGGCTGCGTGCGCATGCGCGACCGCGGGCGGGGCGGGGCCTCGCGCTCCGCGTCTAGTCCCTTCCCCTCCGGCTCCTTACGGGCCGGTCCCGGCGGCGCCGAGCGGAGTGCGCCTGCGTGGAGCCCGCAGACCGGTAGGGCTGCAGCCGCTCGGTAGCCAGCGGTTGCCGTGGGGACCACGGGCCCCTCCCTCCCCCGTCCCCGCCCCACGCCGTTCCCCACCGAGACGCCGAGGACGACCCTGGCCCTCCCCTCCCGCCGCCTGCGCTGGAGTTGCAGCTGTGACCCGCGAGAGGCGGTGCCGCTCCCAGGATGTCGCAGACGGCCATGTCCGAGACCTACGGTATGCGGCCCGGCGGGCGGGGAGGCGGGGGCGCGGGGCAGGGGGCTGGGAGCCGGGCCCGGAGTGCGGGACGCGATCTGCTTTGTCAAGTTTCCTCTGGCCGCTGCTCCGCGCGCACGCCGGTGGGGGTTTCCCCCGAGAGTCTGATTTCAGCAGCTCCGGGTTTGGGCAGGAGTCGGAGCCCCAGTTTCCTCCGCGGTATTGTCCCCAGCGAGGGGTGTGCAGGACTTCGGGCGACGCCTGCATTTCAGCGTGAGCCTGGGGCATTCCCGGTTGACCTTCCTGGGCTGGGATCCTTTCTTTTCTTTGCACCTGATTGCGGGAGGAGTAGTCGGTAGACTCTTCCAGTTCCTCCTCCGGAGAACGCTGGCTTCGTGTCTCTGTCTCGCTCGAGGTTTTTAGCCCTTTCTAGTTGCATTATGACTATTTTCAAATGACCTTTTTTTTTTTTTTTTTTTTTTTTTTTTTTTTTTTTTTTTTTTTTTTTTTTTTTTTTTTTTTTTTTTTTTTTTTTTTTTTTTTTTTTTTTACCATAAACACCTTGGAGGCAGTCCTGTGTTTAATCTTTGCTTCCCTTCTGAGTACCCACACCCGGAGTTGCCCACAATTTTTTTTTAATAAACAAAAGCCTTCCCAATACATATGCTGTGTTTTTTCGTTGTCGTCGTTGTTTTAGTCCTGCATGGTGGAAAAATGACCCACACAGCATACCACTGCGTCCCGTCAGGGGTGAGGAGGTGCTACCAATCTGTAATCACTTTCAGATGTGTGCATGCAGATTGAGACTTTGATTTGGAGTTTTACAGTCCCTGGCATAGGCTCAGATTCAAGTGCAGGCTCCTCAAGCCCACCCAGCCTTGTCTCCATTTGCGCTGGCGCGCTGCTCCTTCCCTTGGAGGATGTGTGCGCGGGCATGTGGAGTCCGCGTGCTAGGAGGGCGCGCGCTGCAGGCTCGGCTCTGGTCTCAGAGAGCTTACTGTAGAGTGGGGGATACACTATTAATCCACTTATGACACTAATGAATGGTTAAAAACGCTGCAGGAGTTCTGAAAAAATGTGGTCCTTTACAGTATGTTACAAAGAAACCTAACCCAGACTGGGACCAGGAAGGCGTTAACCAGGCAGCACCGCGGTACAGCACATGCCCACGCCCTGAGGGAGATGGGGTTCCAATTAAGGGAATGTGGCTTAAGCCCCAAAACAGCCCGCGGGAGAGGGGTGAGGGTGAAGCAGGGGGAATGTTGAGGTCCCGAGAGGGGTGGGGTCACCATGCATTTGCTCCTTGTTGAGCCATTCCTGAGAAGAGTGCATGCTTGAGGACATGGGGGTGGTGGGGCAGGTCTGTTTCCTGGAAGGCTTTGGAGATCTTCCACAAAGTTGCTGGCTTCATAAGGAACAGTGTTGTCAAAGATGCAAATATATCCACGTGATCTGGTTCTCTGCATAGAGAATCACTGTCCGATTTTATAAATATGTTCTCCAGCAGTTTTTGGTTATCCTTTTGCTTTACTTTTGCTCCTTATTCCACCCTTTTTCTTTCTCCGACCTGGATAAAGTTCATGGGGAGGGGTGGAAAGTCCAAATAAGCGTACCCAGGGGGAGGGGGGTATGAATTAGTAGGAAATGACTGGAAGAGTTCAGGAGAGAGCTTTTATGTTTCATTATTGTTATGTAAAATGATAACCATGATAAAATGTAGGATACTTTTGGCATCTGCTTCTTTCCGACAGAGTTCATTGACCTTCTGAACATCATAGTAACTGATTCAATGCTGATCATAAGTCTTTGATCATTAGGATTCTCACTTCATAGCAGCTTCAAAATATGTTTTTATTTTTTTACCAGTTCAATTTAACCTTTTCCTCTAGTACAGGAATTCAAGGAAACTACTAGAAATCAGTTTTAGAAAGAGCAAATGTGGCAGTTCAGAGCGTCAACCTAAAATTAAAAATCATCCCAGACCAAGTCCTAACACTGTCCTGTTCCCTTATCATGTACCATCTTTGCACAGCATTGTTGCCCAAAAGCAAAATGGTCAGGGGCCCTGCTTCCGGACGTTTGCCTTTTGACAGCTAGTTTAAAAAAAAAAAAAAAAAGTTTGCCTAACCTTTAAACTCCTTTCTACTTTAGGCTCATTTCTTTTCTCTTCTGGAAAAGAATGCTCTGTGTAACTTGTGACAAATAAAGAGCCAGTGTTTACAGTGTCCTGTTAATGAGGTAAATGTACCTGCTGTTTAGCATATTAAAGTGGTGTTTCACCTTTCATAGACTGAGCAGTGTTCAACGTGTTGCTGCTTTGAAACCACTAACACATGAAGACTGTATACTTTATATAATATTGTAATACAATATTGCACTCTTAAATACATAGGTTTCAGATTGAAACCCTCAATCTGAGTAGTCCTAAAGTGAAAGAGTGTTTCCTAAATATTGTTACATTCACAGTATTCTTAAAGTCCTGGCCAGTTAGTATGGCTTGGGACTCCCAGCGGAACTCCAGCCACCAGAGACTTGGGAGATTGCAAAATGACCCTACAGTCATTTCTGATACCAAGATTTGTGAGACAGACTAACAAATCAAATAGGTAGTACCAAGCAGTGATGTTTAAAAAGGAGCTAAAAAGTTTAAGTAGTACAGAATATGTTACGAAATTTTACGGGCTGAGGCAGTTTGAGGGAGAGGAAAATCTCTAAGCCAAAGCTCTATATACAGGGTCTGGGAGAAGTAACACCATTGAGTGTGATTGGTAGGGTATGTGCCTGTCTCGCACAGGGTAGGTAGCAATTTGAACATTTCACCAAGAATGTCATAAATGATACTGTACATGGTTTTTCTATTTATTAATTATTAAATATTATATACATTTTTAGGGGCATTATTTGTGACAGGCCCTGTATAATGGAGTTTACGCCTTTTACAATGAAAATACTTTATGAAACAACACAAATTATTGGTCCTATTCTAATTAATACTACAATATACCCTTAATATTTTTTACTTTGTGCTTTATTTTTTAAATATAGTATTTACCACATAATTTTGAGAATTAGAGATTTGTAAATATATTTTATACATATAATATTTACATATATAAATTATAGGCTGTTGTGGGTTGAATTATATCTCCCCAAAGATATGTCCAGACCCTAACCCCAGGTACCTGTGACTGTGGCCTTCCTTGGAAACAGGGTCTTTGCAGATGTAATGAGGTTACAATGAGCTCATATTGGATAAAGGTGGGCCCTGATTCAGTGAGTAATATTCCTACAAAGTGAGAAGAATTTGGTCACAGACACATGCACAGAGAACATGATGTGAAGACAGCCTGAGATTGGAGTGATTTATCTACAAGCCAGGGATCACCAGAGGGCGGCTGGCCACCCCTGGAAGCTAGTAAGAGGCCAGGAAGGACCCTTCCCTAGAGTCTTCAGCGAGAACACAGCCCCACCAACACTTGACTTTGGACTTCTAGCCTCTAGAACTGTAAGACAATGAATTCCTCTTTTAAGCCATCTTCTGTTTTTCCCATGTACTCATTCACCGAAGAGAGGAAGTTAGAGCCCTTTTCTCTTCTCTCTCTTCCTCTCCTGGGAGATGGTCCTGTCACGGCCCCGACATCCAGCCAGGGATGTATGTGAGCATCAGCCACACGCCCTCTCCCTTCACAGCCATATCCAGAGGCAGCCGGGTCCTGCGGGTTCCTCCTTCTGAGCAGCTGTCACACTTGCTGATCCTCTCCTGCCCACTGCCCCTGCCTTTCTGCCCTACCCACCTCTCTCCAGGATTTCCGGCCCACACTCCCTGCCTGACTCCAACCCCATGTTCCCCATCCACCTCCCACGTTGCCACCAAAGCTGGAATCCATTTTTTTATCCGTCATTATCCTCAGTCCACTTGGTTTCTGAGTCTTTCGAACTGAACTTTTCATAGAGTTCAAGTTACTGTTTACCCCAGAGGAGTCAAGGGAAGGTTAAGTTGAGGCCAGGTTAGTGGATTATAAGTCAAGAAACCCAGCATCCCTAAATTCTCCACAGCTCCTGCGTGCGAGGAGGTGAGGGACAGCTCCCCAGGCGAGGGTGAGGGCGCGCTGGAAGGGGACTTGGTGACGGGTGTTTTAGGGCCCAGGCTACTGGTAACTTATGCCACAGCCTCACGGAAAAATCGTGGTAAGTTAGTCATATTTCCAACTAACAAGGAGCCTCTTTAGCTCCTTGAACAACAGTTTCATGTACACGTAAATGTGAACTTTTAAGTGTAATAATGGTAATATCCCTTCTGTTACTGATCAGAGCACCAACCGTCTTTGAGAACCATCTCGCCTCTTGGGCCCTTTCTGTAGACTCAACCATAACAGAATTCTTTCGTAAGGTTCAGCACTCCAGAAATCCCTCCGACCATGCATTACCAAGGAAGTGTGTTGATGATCTTTGCATTGGGTATTTCTTTGGAATGAGAAGAAAGCTGATGATGTTTCTTGAATTTCTTCTCTCAAAACATCGCAGAGATTGAGCTGACTGATGTTATAGATTTATTCCCCCATGCCCAATAACTCCGTTAGAACACTTGCCAGTGGAAATAGTTGGAAGGAAAAGCCTTTGAACCCTCTGCATCTAGCAACACTTGTCTTTGAATGTCACCGCTTTCCCAGTCGGTCAGCTCTTGGTATTGGACTGTGCTCCTTTGTTTGAAGAAAACTTGATTTGTGCTCCTCTGTAGCCATGACTCTGGGTTAAAGCTGAAGTGATGTGCAGGGTATTGTTACTGAAGGGGTGGATGAAATCACGTGAGAGAAAAGAATAGGGTTCTAACGTCCACTCTTCAGTGAATGAGTACATGGAAAACAGAAAATGGCTTAAAAGAGGAATTTGTTGTCTTCCAGTTCTAGAGGCTAGAAGCCCAAATCACGGTGTTGGCGGGGCCGTGTTCTCACTGAAGACTCTAGGGAAGGGTCCTTCCTGGCCTCTTACTAGCTTCCAGGGGTGGCCAGCCGTCCTTTGGCGACCCCTGGCTTGCAGATAGCAGACTGCAGCACAGCACGCAGGTCAGATGAACGCTGCCTGCACATTTTCTTCCTCTGTAATCCCCTCAGCGCTTTCCGACCGAAAATAAGCTTGTGTGGCGAGAGGTTTGGCCAGTACAAATAGGTCCCCGATGGTGATGGTTGTGATACCCAGAGATGCTAAGCCAAGGGCGGCCCTACACTACTCAGAACAGTGAACTAATATGTGACAGTACTTAGTGTGACCTTTGCCTTTAATTCTTTTACTTCTCTTCTGTGCTGTGCTTTTGGCATTTAAGAAATCTTAAAAAGCAGCTAACAATGTCTAGATATGGGGAGGGATATATTTTAGAGGGAAGTTTTTCATTTTCAGAAGAATTTGTAATCATGCAGGAAAGAAATTGGGGGCTTAAAAACAAAGCCTCTCTCTCCTTTGTTATAATGAAAAATACTTTTACGTGCAGTGCCCCCAGTTCTAATACTGTTCTTGTGCCCATTGCTTGTCCTGGCTGCTGCAGAAATCCTCGTCAGACGCACACCACACGTTTGCACCGCCTGTGGGGGCTTGCAGGCCTGTCCTTGCATTTAGGCAGCTCGATTGTGACAAAGCAAATCGGTCTTTCCAGACTAGATCATAAGCTCTTTGAAAGCGGGGGACTGCTTAGGTGGCTTTCTGTCCGTCGTGCTGGGAGTAGTGCCTGGCCACAGCTTTCACAGAACACCAGAAGAGCCCGATGTGGCCCATTTGAGAGGAAAATAATTTTCCTCTCAGTTACAGAATATGGAAGAAAAGGCCAGGATAAATGGAAAACCCCGCTTTAAGACACAGTTTGATTCTTTTCTTTATGGTGGAAGTCTAACAGCTTTTTCATATCGTAACAGAAACACAACTCTAATGAGGTCCTCCTTCACAGACAGCTGTGCCCAAATTAAAGAGGTCACACAAGTCATCCTTTAAGAAAATAATGCAAACCTGAAACCGGTCCCCAGTGCATGGGAGCAGAGCATGCAGAGGTCCTTTGCTTTCCAGAGCTGCAGGGCTTGGCTGCCGCTGAGTTCAGTATAATTTTGTACCTGGGGAGAGAACACATTGATCAAATGGGAGTCGGTCAGCCACGTAGGTAAAAGATCCGAAAAGACAGGCTTTGGTGTGTCCATCAAGCACCACAGTGGGGACAGGTGCTGAGCCCAGAACATAGCTTGGGGCCCCCAGGGGCCGACTTGTTATTGTGGTGACAGATGTATCAGGTGATCTGAATCTGTGGTCACTCAACCTTCAAATGCCTGCCATTTGGTAGTTAAGTGAACATTTGTTGAATGAACTCCCCTAGTCTGAAATCCGTGCTTACTTAACCTTCTGATTAATTGACTCTGTGTGATCAAAAACAAATATTATGCTTAACAGAAAATGTGTGTTTAATAGCTAATAGATCCTTAGCTCTTTTGGTCATTTAATCAGGTAGAATGTTTCCAACCACAGTTGGCAAAAAACCCAACTGAAAATCCTGTACGTAACATAAAAATGTGTTTTTTCAAATAAGTATAGCTGAGACTTCGGGGCTGGTCGATTCAGAAGCCCAGCTGTATCAGCAGGGTCCTAGATTCTTCCCCTCCCTCCTCTGGTGGGGTGAGCACCGTCTCCTCAGAGTTTTAGGTGGCGACTCTTTGTCATGGGGGCATGCTTCCTCATTTCCTAGGAGAGTGTCCTTCCCACCCATCTGACTGGGCCACGTCTGGCAAGAGCCTGCTCCTGGACCAATAACACCTTGCGCCGAGACTGTAAGCCTGGCTTTCCAGTTCAATCACTGGCAAGAAGGAGGGAGCCAGAGTGACTATTATTGGCTTGAAGTAGCCAACCCCTGTCCTCAAGCTTGCAGGTCATGCGTCCCTAGGTCACTTTGGCTCCTTGGGGAATGGCTGCTAGGCAGACAAAGCCTACTGCAACAGCATCTGCTAGGGTCTCTAACACATGTAGGTTACCGTTCAGTTTCAGCCTGGACCAGTTCATGATCTTCCTGAAGAAGAAGATGGGCTTAAATGGTCCTTCACGCTCCCCTCCGCACACAGCTGTGGGAAGAGCGTGGGCCTCACAGCAGGCACACAGATAAGAATCCCTTGTCTTCATGGAAAGAAAGATTGAAATGTCTCGTATCGTTTCACAAACACACTGTACTTGCATGTGATCTTGGTTCTGACTGTCTTTTTGAACCTGCTGAAGATAATTGTTTTGGTCAAGATTCCTCTTCAGACTCACTTTGTGTGCAATAATACTTTTGGAAAGAAAATGCGAGTTGGCTATTTGGGGGCTGTTAACTATTTCCCCACTTTTGTTATGTTAGCACTTTGAGTAATTTTGTCACAAATATGGACATAAGCTAGGATACTATACCTGTCACATACTTCATAAGAATGAAGTCCATGTTTTGGATTATCTTTTTAATATTAAAATCAATAGAGACCTTCATAATCTAGACATGACTGGTAAAACTATTGATAACATTTTTATTAAAGTGTATTTTGTTATTATATAAATAAGTTCTTTTAAAATGTTCACAACCACAAAGTTATAAGTGACACATTTTTAATCCCTCTGATGTATATTATTCAGTAATAAAGTTAATTTTCCCGAGTTATGTTTTCCCAAGAACAGTGTTATTTCTAGCTGTTGAGTGACAGGAGCTTCTGGGTCAGTGTCCTTGAATATGTACTGATCAAAGGTTCTCCAGTGTTAACCTGCTGTTGTTTCCATTCTTGGGCCAGGAAATCCTTCCTTATTGAAAACCCATTGGCATGTCTGCGCAGAGTGGTAACCCCAACTTCCTTCTAGGTACGAGGTGAAGTCAGGACTCTGTATGCAAAGCCCTTTGCACCCACTGTCTCTGAGCCTCACCTGGACAGTGGGAGACAAACACTGGGGCCCACCTGTGAGGAGCCCGCATGGTCAGGGGCTCTGCCCACGGTCCCAGAGCCAAGGAGGGCTGGGGCTGGATTCCGAACTCAAGATTGTCCGGCCTTCCATTCCCCGGGGCAGTCAGATTCTTCCTTCCCTTTTCTTTCCCCTACAGAAATCTCCATAAAATTGGGGAGCTGACCCAGATTAAACGTTCTTCCTGGATCTCATTGCTCTAAGGCATGTTCTAGGCAAACACTGGATGTTTAATATAAGTCACAATCGATTCTGAACTGAAGGTGAAATCGGGGGCGGGAACCAAAGCTTGTACCTTCCAAACTAATGCAGAGACCTTGAAGCGTCTCATGTGCTGTTGGGGTATTCAGGGTTTGCTCCGAAAACACAGTTCAGAAAGACATGTTTTCTGTATATAGCCTCATGAAATGACCGCCCACCTTTTTTATTATGCTAGTTAGAGCATTCTCTGAAACACTGTGATAAAGCACTTGGCCTTATTTCTTCATAGAGTTTTCTCCTCCCTGTATCTAAATCAGATTCAGCATTCTACTCTTCAGAATTCCCAAAACTTCTTTCCTGGTTAAGGATGACTGTTTTTATTAGGTCTTTTCATTTCCGGCTACTGCACTGGCTGCTGGCTTCCTTTCCCAGGAAGTTTTCCACTTTAGGAGAATACTTTCTTTTTAAAAATGTATTATTACATCAAGCAGAAAGCAACTAAGAACTTGCGGCTTTGATGCTGGCTGCCTAGCCCTGCTCGCTCACCTGCTGACTGCCCTTCGTCCACACGGCAGGCCACAGTGGGATGCGTCCTAATGAGCACTTAGGACCTGACCCGGGCCCCATGCCATCACTGGAGAGCCTGTACCGCAGATGTTAAATCCACAGATGTTCCAATCCCCTGTGCTGACCTCTGATTCGGGCCCAGGCAGACCCCTGGTGCATGCGCAGTGCCCCACTTAGCCTCTGCTCTCTTTCCTCCTCCCTCCCTTCTTACTTTGCCTGCCTCCAGGGGTCACATGCTGTCCTGCTGCCCACACTTTCTTTCCCCCCTAAGCCAGCATTTCAGAGGTTTCTGAAGTACCAGTCGTCTTATGTCCTGTGCTCTGCTAACCCCTCACTGCTGTCATCGGATAACCTTGGGGTCCTTCCTTATTCCACAGGGTCACCTGGCTCCTAGTCTTCCTCTCCACCCCAACTCCTTCCTGACCCTGGGTAACTGCTTCCCCATACAGAGAGGGTCAGTCAGCCCCTGAGCATCCCAGGTCCGTGACTTCAGCCCTTGGCACCTTCTCTCACCTCTGCTGCCCGCACTGAGAGACTCACTTCCCTGGCTGCTCACTGGGCACATGTCCCATTCTCATCATACCCATCCAGTCTTCACTCAAAGAGCTCCTGGCTCCGGGCGCCCCCATCCCCATCCCTTCTTTTCAGGCAGTGAGCTGCTCCCTCGCCAGACACGACACCCATGCCCCCTCCTTCCACCTCTTCCTCATCCTTCCACTGCACATGCTTCGCAGATTCCAAGCCCAGCTCCCCAGCCATCTGCCTTACCTGCTGCCCTAGCGATGAAGCTGTATGTAGGTGGAGATCACGGAGGCTTAGGGTCTCTCCATTCAGCTGGGTGCTGAGTAGGACTTCGCGGCCCTTCTTATCCATCGGCAGTGTTAACCCTTTACTCAAGCCCCCCTTCACTCAAGCCCTTTCAGCCCATGACAGGGAGGAAGAGGATCCCACCCTGAAGAAACTGTCTCCTCCCCCTCCCTCCTCCAGCCAGGACACTTGCTTACCTCCCTGCTTATCCTGTGCCCTTGCCCTCTTGTCTCAGAGGAGCAGTCATCTCTCTCCCTGTCGGAGACGGACCCCCGCCCTCAGGGTCAGAGCCTCGAGTCACCCACCACCCCTGTCTTTTTCTCCCGGTAACTTCCCATCTGCCTGCCTCCCCCTCCGCCCTCCCTGGACTCCCCTGCCCTTCTTCCCAGCACAGCCAAGCTTATTGTGACAGTTTTCAGTACTCTTTCTCTGCAGCAGCTTCCCTAATTCTTTAGCTGACGGTTCATGCCCCTGCCTCCAGTGAGGGGGACTTTGCCTGGGGTGCTGGTGGTCACCCTCAGTGGGTACCTTGCAACCACCGACCTCCTACTTGGCTCCTCTCTTCACTCAGCGCTTGTAAGAGCTGCCCCGCTGACCTTCGCCATGCTGGCTCATGGGTGTCGTAAGTGCGGTCTCTCCAATCTGCACTCATTAATCTTGCCACAAAATGGACTCCTCCTCAGAGGCTTTAGCATTTCTTCTCCCAGTGGTTGACGTCACAAACCAGCGGGTTCCCTAAGCCGAAGCCAGGGAAGCCTTCTCAGACGACCCCACTGTCCCCACAGTCAGGGCCACCCACCTTGGCTTCCTTTCTGACCTTTGGAAACCTAAAAGCAAAACCACTGCCTGTGGGAGACAGTGGGAGGGCCAGGGTCATCTTGTCTACTCTCTTGTGCCTTCATTTGCTTGAGGACCCAAGGTTAGGATGGGCTGTCGCTGTCCAACAAACACGCTGCGCCCTGGCAGTCCCTGTCCGGCTCATTTGCTGCTGCCGAAGTGGGCCGCTGGTGTCCTTGTGCTTGTAGTTCCCAGTCCTGCTTCATGCTTTTGATCTGCTCTGCTCAGGGAAATGGGAGGTTGCAGAGAGGATGTGAGGACTGTGAAAACAGGGCAGGAATTTCCAGGTGCGGCTTCTCCTAGAGGTCACTACCTCCCTGCCTTGGAGTCTTTTCTCTCCCAATCAGTGTTTGTCTTCCTGAATTGCTGACATTTGCTCTCAAGACTGATTTCTCTTTGATACTGTCCCTATTATCTCATTTAATTTTTCTCATGAAAAATTGAAAGCACATTAGTAGCATATACCCGTTTTAGATTTCCTCTTTTGGGTTATGATCTTTTCCCTTACCTCAAACTTAATTCATGCTGATGAAACCCTCATCAGGTGAGAATAATTATCAGAAATTGGATGCAAAAATGTTTTTGTGATTTTGAGCCCACAAATTAACACTTAGTGTAATAAACCACATCAAATCTGATTAAAGTAGACATGATTATTTAACTAGTTTCAGTTAGTTATACAATCTAACTGGGCATTTTCCCTTTGTTAATTATTTTGTAATAAGTCAGCCCTTTTTGTAGCTGTCAAGCACTGTACGCCCAACATTTAAAACATTGGCATATGCAATTTGTTTGTCCTTCAACTTCAAGCAAAGAAAAAGAAAAAGAAAGAAAACCCCCAGGTTATAAAAACAAGATTAGTTGGTAAAACCAATGCAGATGGACATGGGGCACGAGAGGCCCACTGTTGCGAAAAACCAGCAAACCTCGAGCCCCAAGGACAGAACCCCAGGCTGCTCCCCCGCTCCCTGGTTCTGTATTTGACTGCCCCTTCCCAGAGCTCAGGGGCAAGTCCCTGTGTGTTCGCTGAAACCCCCCATGGAGCTGGTGCTTCTCGCCTACACTGGGTATTGCCCGCTGTGGTACTTGGTTTCGGTGCAAGTTGACCACACATGTACATCTCCCAACAAGAGAGGCTGTACTTCTTACCTGATGCCCCTTCCTTCTTGGGCACCGTATCCTTCCTGAAGCACATCTATGGGTGCTTCCTTCAGTTTAGGACCATGCGTAGTAAATTTGGGGTTGTTTCCTGATGATTTTACCTATTTATTTTTTAGAAAACTTTTAATTTTGAGATAGATGCACAATCAGTTTTCAGGAAAAAAATAGAGATCTCATGTACCCTTTACCCCATTCTCCCCAACGGTGGCATCCACGAAACTCTCATGAGATCTCATCTCCAGGATCCTGACGTCCGCGCAGCTGCAGACACAGCACCTCTACGTCATCACGGACATCGCCCTCCCACCCCGCCCCATGTCCCATCACAGGCGCACACTCTTCCTTCCTGCCCCCACCCCTCCTAGCTCCTGGCAACCACTGACCCCTTCTTCACTCCTATCGTTTTGTCTCTGCGAGAGTGTTACATAAATGGGATTATGCCAGGCGTGGTCTTTTGGGGTTGAATTTTTCACTCAGCATAATTCCCTGGAGATTCAGCCAGGCTGGGGCACATGTCAGCAGTCTGTTCCTTTGCGCTGCTGAGTGGTATTCCTAGGTTAACCATTCACCTGCTGGAGAACATCTGTGCCGTTTCCAGTGTTTTGGCTTTTCCAAATACAGCTGCTATAAACATTCCCATAGAGGGTTTCCTGTAAACACAAGTCTTCAGTTTTCTGGGACAAAGGCCTGGGGTGCAGCTGCTGGCAGTTGCATATTTAGTTTTTTTAAGAAATTTCCAAACTGTTTTCCAGAGTAGTTCTGCCATTTTACATCTCCACCAGCGGAGTATGAGCAGTCCCCGTCTGCGTGTCCTCACCAGTATCTGGGGTGGCACTGTCCTCTGGGTTAGCCATGCCACTAGGTGTGTAGTGGTACCTCACTATGGCTTTAATTTGCATTTCCCTAATTATTGTCTAATGATGTTAAAATATGTTCATGTGCTTATTTGCTATTTGTGTATCCTTTTTGGTGAAATGTGTCTTCATGTCTTATGTCCAAATTTGTTTGATTTTTTTTTTTTTTACTGTGGACTTTTGAGAGTTTTTTTAAAATGTATATATTGTAGATGCTACTAGTGCTTTGTTGGTTCTGTGTCTTGCAAATCATTTTCCCAGTCTGCAAGTTGTCTGTGCATTGTCTTAAAGCTTTATATAATGCAGAGGTTTTCGATTTTGATGAAGACCATTAAATCAATTTTTCCTCTTCTGGACTGGGGGTGTGTGAAATCTAAGAACTCTGTGATTAGCCGTAGTTTCTGAAGCTTTTGTATTTTTCTTAAAAGTTTTAAAGTGTTGTTTTATCTTTAAATCAATGATTTATTTTGAATTAATTTTTCTTAAGATATGAGACTTAGGTCATAGGTCATTTCCCCCTATTATGGATGATCACTTGCTTCAGCACCATTTGCTGAAAAGCTAACTTTCTTCCGCTAAATTGTTCTTGCACTTTTGGAATTGATTGGGTGTATTACTGTCTGTCCACTTTTTAGTTCTCTGTTCTGTCCCACTCCCTTTCAATAACACCACAGAGTTGTGATCACTGTCGGTACATTCAAATCAGGTAAAGTGATTCCTTCCATTTTATTCTTATTTTGCAAACTTGTTTTAGTTATTCTAGTTCCCTTGTCTTTCCGTATAACTTTTAGAATAATCTTGTCTGTATCTACCGAAAAGTATTGCTAGCATTCTGATGGGGACTTGATTAAACATATGTCAGTTTGGGGAGAATTGACACCTTTACTCAGTCTGGTCTTCAGTCCATGACCACAACATGTCTCTTCGTTTACTCAGGTTTTCTGTTGTTTCATCGGTATTTTGTAGTTTTTGACATAGAGTCTTCACACGTTTGTCTTGGCCTTGTTGAACTCATGTATTGGTTGTAGGAGGGCTTTTTTTTCCACACACACACCCCCCCCCCTTGGATTTTCTATGTAGACAGCCATGTCTGCTAGTAGGAAGAATTTCATTTCTCCCTTTTTGATCTGTATGCCTTGGTTTCTTTTTCATGCCTAACTGCGCTGATTAGACCTCCCTGTAGGATACTGAGTAGGAGTGGTGAGAGCCCCTCCTTACATTGTTCCTGGTCTCAGGGGTAGAGCAGTCTTTCACCAACAAGATCAGCTGTAGAATTTTTAAACGCTCTTTAGCAAGTTGAGGAGGTTCTCCTCTGTTCTCATTTCTGAGAGTTTTTATCATGAATGAGTGCTGGTTTTTGTGAAATGCTTTATCTCTATCAGTTGATATAATCATGTGATTTTTTTTTCTTTTCACCGATTTATAGTGTAATTATATTGATTGATATTCAAATATTTTAGACTTTCATCCCTGAAATAAAGGCCATTTGGTCTTAGTGTATAATTTTATATTATATGTATTACTGAATTCAGTTTGCTAATATTTTATTAAATATTCATAAGGGATATTATTCTGTAGTTTGTTTTGTTCTATTACTATCTTTTTCCAGTTTTGGTATCAAGGTAAAAACAGCTTTATAAAATATCTTGGGAAAGTTTTCCTCCCATTTTCTCAGAGAGGTTGGAGTAGATGGACGTTGAATCCTCTTCATGTTTGGTAGAACTCTCTAGTGAAACCCTTCTTTTTTTAAACTTACAAATTTAATTCTCTTTATGGTGCTAGGACTCTGTAATTATGTTTGATGTTGGGTGAATCGTAGTACGTTGTGTCTTCCAAGAGTTGGCCCCTTTCATGTGATCGTGAGGTTTTGAGTCGAGTTGTCCATGTCATTCTTTGTTCCCCTCTCGACATGGTGATGTGCCTGTTTCGTCCCTGACATTGGCGGTTGGGGTCTTCTCCCCTGTTTCCATGTCAGTCCTTGTGCACAAATGGGTGACAGATGGCCCCTGCATGTTGGCCCCCACGCTGTTTTCTTCTTCACCGCGAGGCGGGACATTGGTGCAAAGCTGCCAGCACCAAACTCCCATTCTCACCCGCTCAGCTGTTATACACCGCCCAAATAGGCACAGGTCAGCCCTCTAGAGACAGCCTGCTCCGAGTGCCCTGTGAAGCTGCATTCACCATCTGTTACCCTCTGGCGAGACAAGGCCTCAAGCTGCTGCCGCCCACCAGATTGCTGAGCGACACCACCCAGACCCTAAGTCCCTCTCTGATGCCCTGTTCCCCTTCTGGGCACCTTGTCAGACAGTCCCCTGCGGTGCGGGGCTTCCCCTCCCACCAGCTGTCCAAGTGCCGCCCAGATCAAGTGTGCGGCGCTCAGGGCCTGGCACAGTGCGTCTCCATTCTCCGTGCAGCCCCACAGCCCAGAGCCCAGCACACCTGCGCTTGGTTTGTCAGTTTCACCGACCTCTTCAAGGAGCCTGCGCTGCTTTCCACAGATTTTTTCTCTTTTGTTTCTGTTTTCAGTTTCGTTGATTTCTTCATTAACAGGTATAGAAAGCATTTGCATAGAAAACATTTTCCTTTGTATAGAAAACATTTGAAATTTCTCAGGTGTTTTTGCTTATCATGTATAGTCATATGTCTTTGAACAGTGGCTAGCAAAGGGTCAGATTTTATGTATTACAAGAGTAGTTTTCAGGCTTCCAGCAACGAAGGAAATTGTCCCAAAAGCATGGTTTAAAAACCACTGAACCACCATGTAAGCCAAACACCAAAACTGTGAGAAGGTAAGTCAACAGGTTCCTTGTTGTTTTCACAAAGTATCGTTGCCTCATTTTGTTATATTAACAGATAAGATTTCATTAAACTGTATGATTGTAGTCTAAGAATAAATTTATAGCACCTGTTTGAAAGTTATTTTTCATGGTCTCTTTTGTTTTTCAGATTTTTTGTTTAAGTTCTTGGTTATTGGAAATGCAGGAACCGGCAAGTCTTGCTTACTTCACCAGTTCATTGAAAAAAAATGTAAGTGACGTGAAATGTGCATGTCTTCTCAGAGTGGCCTCTCGCTCAGCTTTGCCTGGTGGCTTCATTCTAGCGAAACGTCCACCCCAGTTAGCTCTGCACTGCCTGGGTCTGAGGCCAGCTGGTGTGGTTGGCATTAACCTTTTATCCCCCAGGCCCCCAGGAAACAGTGAGCCCACCAGGCAGACGGCATCCCTGGTTTCCGGTGCGGTGACGTGTGTCTCGCAGTCAGGGGACTGTGCAGGCCTGCGAGCTTTTAGCTTGTCCTTTTGTCATCGCAGATCTTCCTCTGCATACAGCTCGCTGCAGCTGGGCTCGGCGAGCGGACGCTGCCTGCCCGCCTGCCCATTCACACCGATAGTGTGGGTTTCTCCAACAAGCCCGTTCCAAGCTATTGCCACGCAACACTCAAGTTCCTGGCACTTCAACAGCTGCAGTATGCAGTGGGTGTCATTTTGGACGTTTGATTTTTGTTTTGTTTACTCTTATCTTTTCTTCTTAATCTCTGGTCTCCAAGTTTCTTTTTTTTTTTTTTTTTAATTATATTTTATTGATTATGCTATTACAGTTGTCCCATTTCTTCCCCATCATTCCCCTCCACCCCCCTTCCCACCCACGTTCCTCCACTTTAGTTCATGTCCGTGTGTCATAAGTTCTTTAGCTTCTACATTTCCCACACTATCCTTGCCCTCCCCCTGTCTGTTTTCTACCCACCGTCTATGCTACTTGTTCTGTGTACCTTGTCCCCTGTACTCCTCTTCCCACTCTCCTATTGCTAACCCTCCATGTGATCTCCATTTCTGTGTTTCTGCTCCTGTTGTAGTGGTTTGCTTAGTTGGCTTTTGTTTTAGGTGTAGTTGTTAATGTCTGTGAGTTTGCTGTCTTTTTACTGTCCTATTTTTACCTTCCTTTTCTTAGATAAGTCCCTGTAACATTTCATATAATAAGGGTTTGGTGATGATGAACTCCTTTAACTTGACCTTATCTGAGAAGCATTTTATCTGCCCTTCCATTCTAAATGACAGCTTTGCTGGATAAAGCAATCTTGGATGTAGGTCCTTGACTTTCATGACTTGGAATACTTCTTTCCAGCCCCTTCTTGCCTGTAAGGTCTCTTTTGAGAAATCAGCTGACAGTCTGATGGGAACTCCTTTGTAGGTGACTGTCCCCTTATCCCTTGCTGCTTCTAGAATTCTTCTCTTCATTTTAATCTTGGCTAATGTAATTATGATGTTCCTTGGTGTGTTCCTCCTTGGGTCCACCTTCTTTGGGACTCTCTGAGCTTCCTGGACTTCCTGGAAGTCTATTTCCTTTGCCAGATTTGGGAAGTTCTCCTTTACTATTTGTTTAAATAACTTTTCCATTTGTTGATCTTCCTCTTCCCCTTCTGGCACCCCTATAATTCGGATGTTGGGATGTTTAAAGATGTCCTGAAGGTTCCTAAGCCTCTCCTCATTTTTTTGAATTCTTGTTTCTTCCTTGTTTACTGTTTGGTTGTTTCTTTCTTCCTTCTGGTCCACTCCATTAATTTGAGTCCCAGTTTTCCTCCCCTCACTATTGGTTCCCTGTGTGTTTTTCTTCATTTCACTTATTATAGCCTTCATTTTTTCATCTAATTTGTGACCAAAATCAACCAATTCTGTGAGCTTCCTAATCACCAGTGCTTTGAGCTGTGCATCTGATAGGTTGGCTACCTCTTGGTCGCTTAGATGAATTAGCTCTGGGGCCCTGATCTGTTCTCCTGTTTGAGCCGTCTTTGGTGTTTTTTGTTTTTTGTTTTTTTTTTTGGGGGGGGGGGTTGGTCACAGCTGTTATGTAGTGAGGGGCGGAGCCTTAGGCATTCAGCAGGGCAGGGCAACCCAGTTGCTGGGTTGTGATGCTGGATGTGGGGGCAGGGTCCAAGAGGGAACAATGGTGCTTGCTCTGCTCTCTCTGGGATTCCAGTCCCTTCAGCTGCTTTCCCTAAGCAAATTGGGCCCTTCTGGTGCTGACCTCCACATGGGTGGGCCTGTGCACACTCCAGGACCGCATGGGTCTCCCCAACGAACTCTCCTGTGAGGCTGGGACTCCCTCAAGGCACCTCAGCCCGTACAAGTGTTTTCAATCGGTGCCTCCAGGCTTCACTTCCCAGCCCTGGGGCCCTACGTAGTGCAGTCTGTCTTGCTTCCTGTTTTTACCTGGTTTATCTGCGCACGAATGTGCATCCATGGTCAGCCGCCTTGTGCGCCCCGCTTGGTCTGCTCACGTTCAGCAACCACCACCTGTGCGCCTGGGGTGACTGCGTGCCTGGGACCACCAGTCACCTCCTTCTCCCACCGTGACCCCTCTCCACCGGTCGCCAATTCCGCCCCTCTTACCGGTCTGGGTGAATTGTTGTCAGACTTCCGTACAATTCAATTTTCTGTCTGTCCTGGTTGGGTTTTTTTGGTTCTAAATCTTTGTTGTCCTTAATCTTGGTTGTGAGAGGAGGCACAGTGTGTCCACCTACACCTCCATCTTGGCCGGAATTCTGGTCTCCAAGTTTCTTTTGAGGGCTTCTGATTCCCTTGAGTTTCTTTAGAATATTTCTCCATTCAAGTAGTTGAAACTCTCACTCCCTCACCAGTGACGGAGTTGCAGATCTGTCCCTGGTGGCACCGGGTGTCTCTGTTTGGAGCGTTGCCACAGGGGACGGGGCACCTGACTCTCATTTATTGTGACCAGGTCCAAGCCCAGGCTTTACCGTATGTGGTTTGTTTTAGGGGTTTTGAGAGCAGGGATTGTGTGTGTTGTGTTTAAAACAGTGAACGCTGGCCAGCTGCCTGCTGGAGAAACCAGTGGCTGACGTGAACGACACTGCCCATGGATTTACCCTTGATTTTAGTGTTGCTTGTTTAAGTCAGTCAGCCTGTTTCCTTATGGTCCTTAAATTAAACGTCTTGTTCTTTTTCTTTTTCTTTTTCAGTCAAAGATGACTCAAATCATACGATAGGAGTGGAATTCGGTTCAAAGATAATAAACGTTGGTGGTAAATACGTAAAGTTACAGATATGGGATACAGCAGGCCAAGAACGATTCAGGTAGCTCTTTCTCTAACTTAATAAAAATATTTGAAAATTGCATTTGAAATAATCAGTTAGGTTCTCTTAATATATGTGCTGTCCCCCAGCCTCCTCGCACAAATGTTAGAAACTTCACCTCTGGAAGCTTTAAGACGAGCTGAAAGTCAGTTTCTCTCCACAGAGCATCAGTTTGCCAAAGAGTCCACTCTAGTCTGTCCCGAGTGGACGCGTCCGAATTTCCGGGCTAATCTGTTCGTGGGGCCGGTGAGGCCATTTGGGTGTGGCATTGCACATTCTAGCGTACTTAGAGATACACAGCCACGTAATAACAGTTTTTCTCTGTATTTCACTTTTTAAAAAGAATTTTTAAAAATTCTTAAGAGGTTTTGTCCTTTACATTAATAGAGTGTGTTCTTATGGTCGATGTACACTCCACACAGCATTATTCTCTCGGCTGTGACTGATGCTCGTGGCGATGGCCCTGGATCACCACAGATACAGTTCCGTGTTCCCTGTGCTGCAGCTACCAAGCAGAGGCAGAGCGATGCTTTGGGTGGGTTACTGGAACACACACACAGAACAGAACAGATGTTCAAGTTTCAGAATTTGGTTAAATAAAATGAACTCGCACTGCAAGCATTTCACTTAATTACACTCTAATTAATTGACTTAGTCGGGTTCATGTTGTATTCTAAATGCTCAATAATTGTTTGCCTCAAAAGTATTGTAACCATTTTTAGTCACAGTCATTCTTCTGGAAGCACCAGTTAAACATGTGGATTCAACTCAACTTTTATGTCTTCTCACCCTCAGAGCCCCACTGAAATGACCGTAAAATAACTGAGATGGTATCAACTAAGATAGAAAATTTTAATGAAAAAATGAGAATGCTTAATTGTGATTAAAACATTTTGAAAAAAATGTTCAAGACAAGTCAGTGTGGTGACTGACTTAAAGCAGAGGGAGCTGGCTCTGAGAGTGTTGGGGGGGGCGGGGGGGGGGGGGCCATGGAGCCGGAGGCCATGTCTTCCTGACCAGACCCAGGACAGGTCAGGGCCTGGAAGCTTCGGGCTCTGCAGGAGGGAGGGTTGAAGTATGTGTGGCGCGTGCACAGTGAGAGGCTCAGTCTCAGAGCTGAAACGGTCTGGACCCCCGGTCAGAAGGCACAGGGCAGGGCCGGGGTTAGGCAAGGGCTGGAAGGAGGGAGATTCGTTGAAGGTCTGGGACCCTCACCCTCTTCTCCCACTGCTTCCCTAGTTGCTGGGAGCCAGGAGTGTATGTTTCAGGAAGGAGAAACGAGTCTTCTCCACAGAAGGAAGGCCTTAAGATACTACTGACATTTCCATTTCCCCAGAAAAACAGCCCAGTCTCTGTCCATCCCTCTTACGGTACAGTCCCACCAAACACTTCAGTTGCTGCTCGTGGAGCACTTTTTCATTCCTCGCTCTTGAATACAAAGGTACCAAGGCTCACCAGGCATTTGAAGAACATTTCTAAAATAAAAGAGCCCAAAGTAAAGAAAATAGTAACTTTCAGGGGACAGGAAAAAAAAAAACACTAAAACTACAGTATCCTCAGAAATAAGAGCAGAGATTACATTCAAGTAATGAGAACAAAGTTATATTTTAAAAAGAGCAATTAAAATAATGTTAAATAGAGTAGTGATCTTCCAGGAAGTTAAACAAGAAATTTGAGATGAAAGGGGACAGACAACATAAAAAAAACATGCAGAATTAGTTCAGGAATCCCAGTGCCTGGCTACTAGGAGTTCCGGAAGACAGGGGCAGAGGAAACAATCACAGAAAATTTCCCACTGAAGGATTGCAATTCCAGATGTACTCACCTACTTTACGCCAAATACAAATAAGTGAGTGGGAAAAGTGTCCAGACAAGGGCATGTCATGTGAAGTTTCAGAGCACAAGGGATGAAGTAAAGAAACAAAGAGATTCCAAGAAGAAAAACAGTCACACGTGAAGGATTGGAAATGGGATTCACATGGCACATTCAACAGCATCATTCGGAAGCCAGAAGACACTGAAGCATTGCGTTCAACACTCAGCGTGAAAAACTCTTTTCCAACCCAAAATTGTCCATAGGTGTCAATAGGTGTGAGGTGAAATCAGAATGCCTTCAGATATGCAAGAAGGAGGGTGGAGGTTGTCTTAGAAACCTCAAGAGCTTATACCTGACCCAGAAGGAGGACGATGGAGTGAAGCAGGCAGGGGACCACCCTGGGCAGGAACAGGATGCTGCCAGCTAGCAGAGTGGACATGGGGCGTAAGTGAGCTAAAGATTCTTTATCGAAGCAGGAAAGTGACAAGCTCTAAAACTAATCATTCAAGTCATTGATAAGCATTTTTAGAAATACCAAGCAAATACCAGAAAATTGAAACTATAAGATTCTCCAAAATAAGGATTTTTGTGTTTTGGGTTTGTGTCTCCAGAGCCCAGAGCAGTGCCTAGCACATGGCTGTCCAACGTGACTGAGTCATTAATCCAAGAAAAAATCGAATTCTGGAGGACAGCACTCTCCTTGGGGCAGTGGGGAGCAGGATTCAGAACAGGCAGGAGACAGCGGTGTTTCATTTCTAGCCTGTTAGCAATATTTTACTTTAAAACTCCTTACCTGTATTACTTTGGCTTAAATAACTTTTGGGAAAAAACTTTATACCTCAAAACAGTAACCTTAAAGCTTAAATTTATATACTTGAATAATTTCTATGAGAAGCCATATGTCAAGATACAGTGTTGTAAAATAAATTTTTAAATAAATTATTAAGAAACATGTTAATGTGATGTACCTGAGGAGAACTTAGATACCTCTTTTTCTAGAAACTAGATGCCTGCTGAAGCTAAAAGAGAAAAAGGAGGTACCTCTTAATAAATGTGTGGAAAGGAGGCCCCTCCCGCTACGGAGGGAAGAACCAACAACCCCCCCTTCCCATCCTGGCCCGGCTGCCTTCCTGGCCTGGCCTGGCCCTGGCTCGCAGCTGTTTCTTACAGCCTGTGCCCCTGTGGTGACGGAGACCTGATACTGGGAGAAAGCGGACTTCCCCCGCAGGCCTGCCCGTGGAGGTGAAAGCTGAAAAAGCAAATTTTAAAATGGCTGCTTTTTCAACGTGTGAAGTAATCATGAGTAGTGCTGAGTTTTCCTGTAAGTTCAAAGGTTTCCCCTCTAACGCAGGCATTGTGCATTTCCGTGGTGTCTATTTTCTGACACCAAATGTGGGGTTTATCCAAACTCCAACACCAACTAGGTGTCCAACAATTCAGTTTAGTTCTGACACTACCTGGAGTCAGCTTCAGTGCCCCCCCAGCCCGATTAAGGGCTCAGTCCCACAAGACTGCCCCCACCAATGGACCCCAGTCACAGATGGGTGCCCAGGCCACCCTCACTTCTGCCCAGCAAACTACAAATTTGAAGGTTTCCATACCTCCCCCCACAAGGCTTTGGTAATTCATTGGAACAACTCACAGAACTCAGGAGAGCACTGTGTTTGCTGTTACTAGTTTGTTCTAAAGAATGCAATTTGGAAACCACTGAGTGGAAAAGATGCGTGGGCACGGCTTGTGGACAGTGGGAGCTGAGGCTGGCTATTGGACTTGAGTCCACCACTGAGCATAGCGAGCCGCGTGGACCTCGACGAGGAGTCGCTGCTCTGGGGAGTGGACTAAGGGACACAGTGGCCATGGGGACATGAGCCCCAGGCAGCTGCAGAGGTGCCAGCCAAGACCAGGCGATTGGATCTTGATGGTGCTAGGCAGATATGCACAGCGTGGGATATGGCTGTACAGGGTCCGGCCAGTAGGTCCAGTGTGGAGATGAATGAAAAGAATAATCAAGGATAAAGAGATTTCCAGCAGGTTGAATACCTGCTTTGCCCCCTCCCACCAAGAAGGGCCTGGAGGGTGGGAACCAGTCTGTCTTACAAACGTTAAGTGTGACATGTTCCCTGGGCAATCACACAGAGATGCTGGGGCAACAGTTGGAGCTTACAGAAGTAGTCTGAGCTGAAGGTTAAATCTGAATCAAGAGCATTCATAGAAGAGAAAACCGAGGCCCCAGCCCTGGGGACTTGGGTACACCCGGGGCAGAGTTGGAGTACTCTGGAGTTCGAGAAGCTGCAGCTGGTGAGAGGAGGAAGGTGGGGAGATGGGGCTGCAGAAGCCAGGCCGGGAAGGCATCCCAGAGTGCAGAGTAATGCAAGGGATGAAGACCAAGAATGCCCCTGGGTCAAGACACGCAAAGACAGGTGACCTCGACCAACTGTTCCAGTTGAGGAGCTGAGACGGGCGCCAGGTGGGAGGTGAAGGAGAGGAGGCAGCAGGTGAAGTCAACTCCTGAGAAATCTGTGCATGGGAAGAGCCATGGGCCGGTGGCTGAAAGAACTGGTGACATCTGTTGTTTTTTAAGATGGCATACCCCAGTGCAAATTTTATGATGTTATTGGGGGGAAATACAAACACAAGGGAGATTGATAATGCAGGAGACAAAGTGTGTAAGCAAGAGAGAACAGTCCTCAAGAGCGTGACCAACGAGACGCACCCGGGGCTCAGCTGTGCTGGGTGAAGGAGGGCAGAGGGGTGAGAACAGGGCACGGGGCTCTGGATTCCTGATTCCCACCTGAGGGCCTTCTTCGCCCTTTGCTCGGGCCACTGTGCAGGGGAATGGGGGTGATCAGAACCCCCAGAGGAAGCAGAGTAGGACTGCTCAGTGCTCAGTGCCATCTCAGGTTCGGGGTGGCTCCCTTTACACCTTTGGAAGACTCACTGCCCTTGTGAGTTCTCAGAGGACTCTCGAGGTCTGTGGAAGAGCTTCATTCTCCTTTTAGAGGACATACTTGTCCCAGCCTAGTGTCCCGTCCCCACCACCCTCCTCGTCATTTCTGTGATGGGATTTCAGACAGAAGCTCCTCATACGTATGTTTCCATGTCTGTGAGTCACTTTTCATTTTAGAGGGGAAGGGAGGGAGAAGGAGGGAAAGAACAATCATCAACGCGCAAGAGAAACATCCATCGTCTCTCGCACGCCCCCACTGGGGACTAGCACGTGCCCTGACGGGGAATCCATCTGGCCACCTTTCGGTTTGCAGGCCGGCATTCAGTCCACTGAGCCACATCAGCCAGGGCTGAGTCACATCTCTTTCAGAGCAAAGTCTATCCCTGCGTTGCAGTTTTGCAAAGCTAAAATGGGTACTTTGGTGCGGAAGATGGTGCTCAGCAGGGAAGGACCTTGATTAGCTCAAAGTAAAAGCAGTGTAACTCTTTCAGGTCTGTGACCCGGAGTTACTACCGAGGTGCTGCAGGGGCTCTCCTTGTCTACGACATCACCAGGTAATGCAGACCCCACCCCCACCCCAGTGGAAGAGGCACCGGGCTGCCCCCGCCAGGTCCAGGTGCATCTGCACACAGTGTGTGCTGGGTGTGCAGCAGGCCACCCAGCTGGGAGTGGGGAAGCCCCTCAGCCCTTTCATTTGGGGTCTCGGAGGTTTTGAACCAGCCTCTGCCACAGCTGTACCATGTAAAGAAGTATCTCTGTCAGCATTTACCTAGATAAGTGTCATTGTGTTTCTCAGCAAGATGTTTTGACACTCTCCCTAAGGTTCACTAAGTGAAGTTTCATGTGTGGTGAATTATTGGAAGTACTTGACATTGGCCGAGGCTGAGGGCACAGGCTATGGGCTTAGATGGCCTGGCCACCTGTCTCGGTGCTGGGCTGCTGGTGGGGTGATGTCCTCCAGCAAGGTGCCCCAACTGCCTGGACTCTAGTTTCCTGGTCTGTAGAATGGACAGTGGTGACCGTGCGATACTCGTGGGCTACTGGGCAGGCGTGCCGGGTAGTGTGAAGCTCTCGGCCCTCGTAAGGATCTAAGTCGGCCCTGCCCTCCATGTAGCCATCACCCACACATTGCGGTTAAATGACAGTAAAATGGCAGTTCCTTGGTCTCGCCCGCCCCGTTTCAGGTGCTCAGGAGCTGCATCCATGCAGGTTACCAAACGTGGCTGTCCTGGCAAAGGTCCCATCAGATAGTGTTGGCCTCGGTGTTTGCTGCAGGGCCTTTGAAACCTGTCATCTAAACAGTCCCCCAGGGGCTCTGTCTGGGTAGGAACTTGACCCACTAGAGGGCGTTCCCCAGCTTCTGTGGCACACACCCGTGTGGAAATGACCAGCCCCACTTACCCAGCGCTGAAGGGCTCCTGAAGGGCTCCGCTTGCTACACTACGGAGTCAGTAGGCTGTCAAAGCGCCAGGAGGGGGCATCTGTCCGTGGCTGCCTGAGGGCTGGGAACAGCAGGTCTGAGAGTTGGTCCTGGACTCAGAAAAGACCTGGTCACGTCCTGGCTGCGCCACTGGCTGCCCCGTGACTTTGGGTAACTTAATTCGTCTCTCTGGGCCTGAGTCTGTGTCGCAGAGGCCTTATAAAGAATCAGCGTGATAAATTCCCACAAAACAGTACCAGCGCATTGCACGGATTGATTGCTCGATGGCAACAATTACCTATTAGATCTTGTGTTTCACATCCTGTGAGCTCAATAAATATTTGTAAATGTAATGAAGGACCTTTCTTTCATTTTGCAACTTGATTGGGCAAACAGAAAACAACAGAATATCTGATTTGCAGTCTCATTTTTCTGGAAACAAAACAGCAAACGCTGGGGGCATGGTGAATACTGGTGTCGTTCAGGCTGCCTGAGTTGCCGTGAAGGTTGCTGGCATTACCCTGGCGTGTTTGAAAGCAGCGCGATTAGTGTGAATGACCAGAAAGAGTTGCTAGTTTTATAAAATACATGTATTATTTTCACAATCTTGTATTACGCAGCCGCGAAACCTACAATGCGCTTACTAATTGGTTAACAGATGCCAGAATGCTAGCAAGCCAGAACATCGTCATCATCCTCTGCGGGAACAAGAAGGACCTGGACGCAGATCGCGAGGTCACTTTCCTAGAAGCCTCCAGATTCGCTCAAGAAAATGGCAAGTGACCTTTGACCTGCTAGTGCTGTGTGAATGGCAGATTTGGGGGTGATAACATTGCTTTCAGCTTAGAATAGCTACTGGAGTTTTAAGATTAAACTATATTTAGGAAATGTAGGCCTTCCAATTGCTTATTATGAATTGAGACTTACTTAGCATATTTTCACAATATTGCATTCTGCCTGTATAAGTTACTATAATGATAAGAACAAATGTATTAATATTCCGTAATGACTCTTCAGCGTGGAATCTTTGAATGTTACAGGTCTTGGTTTAAAGTGAAATTGATAACAAAATTCCTAAAGGCTCTCATCAGATGATGTCATCTTTTTAATGTAGTTTGCAGGTAAGATAGTGAAATATTAGATCTAAATAGAAAGAAGCAGTAGGAGAAATACTGGTCTTGGTGGCTTTATCTTGGTCCCATTAAATTTAAGTCATTTGGTTACAGATGCCTTTGAGACCTCTCTGAATTCCATGTGGAATACACAAGATTTGCACATAAAATTAGCGGTTGCTTGTAGGTAACAGAGTAATAGGAATTCAGATATTTTAAATAACTTTAATTTTTAGAACCAGCCAAGAACTAAAATATCCTGATATCCATTTTCAGTTCGACTGTAAGATGACCAAACTATATTCTTACACACTGACTGGCTTTCTGCTGGGAAGGTAAACATGAGGGGAACACAGGAGCCGTCATGGGAGTGTAAAGAAGCCATTTAGAAATACGGAAGCTTAGAATGCAGCAGCTCAGAAGGAGCTCAGAGGTCATGGAAAGGCACAGCACTTCTGCCAGTGAGGGGACCAGGGCCCGAGGCCGAGGCTCACCTCCGAGGGCACGGAGAACCGGCCTTGAGAACCGGCCTTGCTGCCGGGCTGCCGCTGCTCCAGGGGATAAGAAGAGGGTTGGTTCTTATAAGACCTCTTTATGGTCAGAATGACAAACTGCAGTACAGTCCCCCCCAAAAGTAAATGCCTGTACATTATATTTGGGGTGACATACAGCTTATGGGAGAAGGAAGTTGTTACTTTATCTTGGGTGGGGAGCTGGGCCGTTTCAGCCAGCCTGCATCCTCACCAAGAATTGGTGCTCACTCCGTGTCTTCCACAGATTTAAGTGCTAGTGCTTTTCAGTGCTTTCAGTATCAAAGAAGGCTAGGCTTCTGATAACATTTAAAAACACACAGTGACAGCCTCAGCTGGCGTGGCTCAGTTGGTTGGAACGTCATCCCGTACCTGAGAGGTTGCAGGTTTGATTCCCCAGTCTGGGCATGTATGGGAGGCAAGAACTGATGCTTCTCTCTCACATCAGTGTTTCTCTCTCTCCCTTCCTCTCTCTCTAAAAGCAATGAAAAAAAAGTGCTTTGGGTGAGGATGCAGATAAATATGTATACACATGTATGTATTTATTGATTTTATATTTGCAAAAATACATGGTTTTAAGTAATTACATTTCACCTGCTACTCTAGGAGAATACAAAACAGGCTGTTGGTAATTGAATAATTATGACTGGCTTCTAAATATGGCTTTGTACTGTGTCTGATGTCAATTTTAGAACTGATGTTTCTGGAAACAAGTGCACTAACGGGGGAGAATGTGGAAGAGGCCTTTGTACAGTGTGCAAGGAAAATACTTAACAAAATTGAATCAGGTAAACGTAATTCATTGAATCAGTCTACTTTGAACATTTGGGCTCTTGCCAGAATCTGGCTCTCACAAGTAATGCTACAGCAATAACCTTTTGCACATCCTTCTACGCGAGCGTGTGTGGAGGCTGCATTCCCGGAAGTGGAATTGCCGGGTCACAGGGTATAAGCATTTGGAAAGTACTACAGGCCATACGGTTCCTCCTACCTGCCCTGCAGCAGAGCACTGCCCCACTGGTAACGAATGGAAGTGCTCACTGCACTCAGGCCCTGCCCATGGGGGTCATACCACATTCGGGTGTAATGTTACCCATCTGGTTAGTGAAAAATGATACCTTTGTAGTTCAGTTTTACATTAATTTACCTTTGTGTACATAATATAGTCACATAACTCCAAATTGCAAAGAAAGCATCACTGCCACCGCTCTCCCGTCCCCTAGCCATGCAGAACTCCTCGGTGAAGTCAGCCGTTGTTATCAGTTCTTCATGATAACTGATCTTTCAGAGCCACTTTATGCCCAGCAAGCCAACACAGATATGCATATTTTTCCTCTTTAGTAAAAACAGTGGTGTGTATACTCCGCATTCTGTACTTTTCTTCTTTTTTTAAATTAATACATTTTGGGGATCACAGATACATAAAAACTTGTTTTAAAAGACTTGCTTGTTCCTCAGGAGAGCTGGACCCAGAGAGAATGGGCTCTGGCATTCAGTACGGAGATGCTGCCCTGAGACAGCTCCGGTCGCCGCGCCGCGCACAGGCCCCGAGCGCGCAGGAGTGCGGCTGTTAGAGCGGCCAGGGAGTGTGGAGGTAGGTGCCCGCGTGCAGAGCCTCTGCTGGCCCCTCCGCTTCCTTCTCTGTTCGCTACCCGGAGACCCACACGTGCTTTACGTAAAGACCCTCACTGCTGTTTGCTGCTATATCACGGAACGGGGAGGTGACTGCATAATTAAATGTTAGACATTCTCCAGTGGAATTTCCCATTCTTCTCATCCTCACATGGAACGCTCAGTAAGAGTGACCAGATTCTCGGCTCTAAAGCACAGCTTACCACATGTAAAAGAACAAAAGTCATACAATGTCTGTTCTCAGACCACAGTGGCATTACACTAAAAATCAGTAATAGAAGGATAACTGGGAAATCCAAAATACATGGAGATTAAACAGCATACTTCAGAATAACTTATGGGTTAAAGCAGAAATATCAGGAGAAATTTGAAAGTTTTTTAAACTAAATGAAAATCAAAATATAGCATCAAAATTGGGGGTGGGGTGCAGCAAACACAGCGCTTAGAGGGAAATTCATAGCATTGAATACATATATTGGAAAAGAAGAAAGATCTAGATACATTCACTTATGTGCACACTATAGAAAACTAGGAAAAAAGAAGGCAAAAGAAATAATAAGAATTAGAGCAGAAATTAATGAATTAAAAACTAAGAAATCAATTTAAACAATCAATGAAACCAAAGCTGGTTCTTTGAAAGATTAATAAAATCAATGAGCCTCTAATCAGTCTAAGAAAAAGGATGCAGATTACAAATATCCAAAAGGAAAGGGGGAACACCACTCCGCAGGTCCTGTGGACAGCTCTAAGCCAACCAATTTGATAACCTAGCTGAAATAGACCAACTCCTTGAAAGATACAATTTGTTAAAACACACAAAAAGGAATAGACGATTTGAGTAGGCAGATATCTATTTAAAAAATTGAACCTATAATTAACAGCCTTCCAAAACAGAAAGCATTAGGCCCAGATGGGTTCCCTGGTGAATTCTACCAAACATTTAAGGAAGAAATTATATTGATTTTCTGCAATCTCTTTCATAGGATGGAAGTAGATGAAATACTTTCTGATTTATTCTGTAAAGCCAGCATTACCCTAATTCCAAAAACAGACAAAGACATTACAAGAAAATTACAGACCAATGTCTCTCATGAATATGGATGCATAAATCCTCAAAAAAAAATGTTAGCACATCAAATCCAACAATGTATGAAAAGAATTACATACCACCTCTAAGTGGGATTTATCCCAGATATGCAAGGCTGGTTCAACATTCCAGAATTAATTAAGTCCATCATATCAACAGTCTACAGAAGAAAAATCAAATGATCATATCAAGAGATGCAGAAAATCATTTGACAAAGTCCAACTCCTATCCACAATGAAAACTCGTGGTAAACTGAGAGATGGGAACTAACTCAATTTGATTAATATCTACAAGAAAACCTACCGCTAACATCGCACTCAGTGGTGAGAAACTTGAAGCTTTCTCACTAAAATCAGGTACAAGGCAAGGAGGTTTCCTCCCACCACTCCTTTTCAACTTCATACAGAATGTTCTAGCTAACACAATAAGACCAAAAAAGGGAATATAAATTATACAAATTGGAAAGGAAGAAATTAACCTGTCTTTGTCCACAGATGATATAATTATCTGTAGAAAACCTGAAGGAATCCATAAACTCCTATATAAGTGACTGTATAGCACAGTTGCAGGATCCAAGGTGAACATACAAAGTCAATCACTTTTCCATATACCAGCAATGAACAAGTGCAACTTGAAGTTAAAAATAGCCCTGGCTGGTGTGGCTCAGTAGGTTGAGTGCCAGCCTGTGAACTGAGGGTCGCCGGTTCAGTTCCCAGTCAGGGCACATGCCTCGGTTGTAGGCCAGGTCCCCAGTTGGGGACATGCACAGGGCATCCTATTGACGTACCTCTCACACACCAATGTTTCTCTCCCTCTCTTTCTCCCTCCTTTCCCCTCTCTAAAAATAAATAAAATCTTTTAAACACACACACACACACACAGTACCCATTTATGTTAGCATCCAAAAAAAGAATGCTAGCTAGGCATACCTAACAAAGCAAGATCTATGTGAGGAAAATCATACTAATTCTAACATTTATATGGAGTGGCAAAAGACCCAGAATGGCCGATATTGGAGGAGAAGAGCAAAGTTAGCAGGCTGTCACTACCCAACTTCAAGACAGTATAACAGTAAATCAAGGCAGAGTGGTATTGGTGAAAAAAAGCAGAAACGGATCAGTGGGACAGAACAGAGAGTCCAGAAACAGACCCACATAAATGTAGCAACTGATCTTCAATAAAGGAACAAAGGCAAGACAATGGAACAAAGATAGTCTTTTTGACAAATAGTGCAGGGCCAACTGGCCATTCACATACCAAAAAAAAAAAATAATAATCTAGACACAGATCTTCCACCCTTCACAAAAATTCACTCAAATGGATTGTAGACCTAAACATTAAATGGTAAAACTTCAAGATGAAATAGGAGAAAATCTGTGACCAAGGGTATGATGATGACTTAGATACAACACCAACTGACAAGCTGGACTCCATTACAACTTCTGCTCTGTAAAAGACAATGTCAGGAGAATAAGAAGACAGGCCACGGACTGGGAGAAAATAGTTCCAAGAGACATATCTAAGAAAAGACTGTTATCCAAAATATACCAAGAACTCTTCAAACTCAACAGTAAGAAAACAAGCACACGAAGGTTATGTTTTTATGATTTGAGAGAGAGAGACAGAAACATTGATACGAAATAGAAACATCAGTCAATTGCCTCCCATACATGCCCGGACTAAAAATTGAACCTGCAACATGAGTATGTGCCCCAACCAGGAATTGAATGCACAACCTTTCTGGTGTACTGGACAGTGCTCCAACCAACTGAGCTAACCATCCAGCCCATGTGTCCCAATTGTAAAATAGACCAAAGACATTAACAGACACCTCACCAAAGAAGACAGAGAGATGGCAATAAGTCTATGAAAAGACGCTTCACATCATATGTGATAAGGGAAATGCAAATTAAAATAAGACAGCGCTACTACAAACCTGTTGGAAGCCAAAATCCAAAACACTGACAACACCGAATGCTGGTGAGGGTGTGGAGCACAGGAACTCGGATTCATTGGTGGTGGGAATGCAAATGGTGTAGCCACTGTGGAAGACAGTTTGGAATTTTCTTACAAAACTAAGTATACTCTTCCTATGTGATTTAGCAGTCTTACTACTCTATATTTACCCAAAGGAGTTGAACACTTATGTCAACACAAAAGCCTGCTCATGGGTGTTCATAGCAGCTTCATTCCTAATTACCAAAACCTGGAAGCAGCCAAGATGTCCCTCAAGTAAGAGAATGGGCAAACTGGCACATCCAGACAATAAATTTTTCACCACTAAAAAGGAGCGAGCTATGAAGCCATGAAAAGACATATAGGAACCTTCAATGCACATCACTAAGTAAAAGAAGCCAATTTGAAAAGGTACATACTGTATGATTCCAATGATACGACATTTGGTAAAAGGCAAAACTATGGAGACAGTAAAAAGATGAGTGGTTGCCAGGGTTTTGGGGAGAGAGGGATGAAGAGCCGGAACACAGATGGGTAGGGCAGTGCAGTACTCTGTGATGTCATAATGACATCCATTGTACACTTGTTCCAACCCCCAGGATGTCAAACGCCAAGAGTGACGCAGCAGTGGACTTGGGGAGATGACGTGTCCATGTAGGTTCATCGGTTGTTACAGTGTGCCGCTCCGGCAGGAATGTTGAGGGGGGCGGGGGGCTCTGTGCATGTATGAGGGCAGGGGATAGATGGGAAATCTCCGTACTTCTCCCTCAGTTTTGCTGTGAATGTAAAATTCCTCTAAAAAAAATCCTAGTAAGTTTTTAGAAATCCTAAAACACTCAAATACCACCATAAAAAGTCATGGCTAATAAGCTAAAGTAGGAATTAAAGTGGAATACAATACATAATATAAATAATCCAAAGAAGGCAGGAAAAAGGGGAGAGGGGAGTAAACAGGTGGGACAGATAGAAAACAAATAGCAAAAGGATAGATTAAACTCAATTTTACCATTTTTAGGGAAAAAGTTAGATGTTCTACTTGAAAGAACTGGAAGTCCTTCCACACTTGCTCAGGAAGAAAGGAGGAGCCGTTTTGGAGGGAGTGGTGGAAATCGAGGTGTCTCTGCCCTCGGGTTGGGGAGGCGCCTTCTGGGGCTCCTGGAAGCCCAGATGCCTGTGCCTGGTGCTAAAATGGGAGGCCCGTTTATAGAATTTGCAAACAGATTGTAACGTTTTAAAGCCTCTTTCTTCCCATTTACCATGGTGGACTTTTTCTGTACAGCCAACATCATCTAAAAGGCGTGAAGTTTAAAACTTGGAAGTATTCACTGCTCCCTTTGGGATTTTAAGCTATATTTGTACTTTTGTAGATATGTATATTTCTAAATTCTTCTCACTGTTTTTTAGGTGTTCGTACAGTGGTATTTGGGACCCAGTTGTTGGAGCTTGAAGAAGTTTTCTACCACCACCTTTTTCTACTTTATACAGAAGTAGATCTTTGTCCAGGGGGCGGGGGGGCAGGTTTGGGTGTTATGTAAGCTAGTGAATGTGGCTCAGCAAACCACGCGGCGGAACTCCTTCAGTGGGCCGCACCTTGAGATGTCTACACGTTTGTAAACATGTTCTGTTCCAGTTTCCTTTCGCCTTCGGTTCAAACCCTGGCCGTGCACTGTATATACTCTAGCCCTACGTCTCTGCAGCATGGTGTCTGATGTCTGACCTAATGGAAGGTCACATGAAATGCAGTCGAATGTTTTATTTTTTTTAATCATGTGACTTTGAGATCTGGCCGTGAGGCATGCGGTCATCAGGTTGGTTGTGTCAGTCACACTCCGGCGTCGCTGGCCAGCGCGGTGCTCACTCGGTTCCGAGTGTTGCAGTCCACGAGGTGTTCACATGACCCCACCGAAACACTACAGTCCGTTACTCATGCAGCAAAACGAAATTGAGTGTGGAGTTCTCCCGTGAACTTGACCCTGTCCAGCACTCCGCCGATGTCAGAGCACCCACATCGAGGTCACGTCAGGAAGTGCAGCCGACAGCTGCCGCCCGGGGCACTGCGACCAGCCCCATGGACTCGCACCGTCCACCACACTCGGCAGGCCGCTGGCCCGCTCGCGCCTGTCGGCACACGTGACAACAGACCTGACCCCTGGGCCACGCTGCTGGTCCGGGCTGCTGGTCCATCTGGTCTTCCTGCTAGAAAACACTCGGTCTGCTCCTGTGCTTTTTCTGGGCTCCGGTACTAGTGTCACTGCCTCTTTTTTAAGCCTTTTATTGTTTCGTGTTCCTCTGAAGGAAACCCACTGAATCAAGTTAATGTTAAAGGGGTACCACTAAGAAATTCCTGTATAGCTTTTGCCGAATACATAAATGCCTTAGTACAGTTATTAAATCAACACGTTTTTAATTCATGTGAGGGTTATTGAAGTATAATATGTGTTCTATTGCAAAGACTTGTTCTAATATTTTAAAATGTCAATGCAAAAAATATATAATACAGCTTTTCTTTAAAGTGGAAATACAGCATTATTTAAGGCTGAAAACTTAAAAAGTACTCTTCGCCTCGGATGCGTTCTTCCACTTGACTTTTTAGCTGCAGGCCGACTGGCTAAGTTTCATGTTCCGTCAACAGCACAGCGGCACTGCCACCGCCGGGAAGTAACGTGGGCAAATTACCAGTACGTATCTGTTTTAGATATTTTAATTCTGCTTTTAAAAAGCCTTGAGTATTTTACTTTGAAAAGTCAGAATATGAAGCAAACCCTCAGACGGAACCACCCCTCGGACCTCACTGTACGAACGTTTCGTTCGGTGCCGCATTCATGACAGCCCCGCAAGCTGCCCTCTGCCAGCCTCCCGCGTGGGCGAAGGGCATGTCCGTTCCGCCACGCTGCTTGACTCGGAAGCAGGAGTTTTCTAAGTAACGTGAATGTTAAGGTGATTTATAAATGAGCCTGTTAATTAAACCATAGATACTGCACAGAAATTCCACATCCTTTGACCAATAAAAGTTGCTGGAGAACCAAACCATGGCAGTTCTTAATGAAAGGCTTTAGGGGAAAGGAAGAAAGGGGATAACTTTGTACTACATGTCAGTGCCGTGTTTTCCGGCACCACCGACCAGTTCCCTGGTTCTCCAGGCCCCAGCTGGGTGCCCTACAATTGCTCAGTTCCCACTGTCCACCTGGAAACAGTATCGGGTCCCGCAGATTGAAGGCTTAGTCTGACACACACACACACTTCAGATGCCAATCGCAAGTCCAGGTGCTCCTGACTGACTGGCCATAAAGCTGAGGTTCCTACACCCCCTTCCTTGGTTCCTTTACTTGCTAGAGCTGCTCACAGAAACCTGCCGGTTTCAGAAAGACGAGCAGCAGGCAAGCTGCCAGCCATCACTGTTTACGATTAGAAAATACCAGCATGCTCCCTGTCCCAGGAGTACATCCACGCTTTCCCTTCCCGCACTTCTTCCCCCCACAGGCACGCATCTCCCAACCTCTGAGGGTCCCCGTGACACCCAATACCCAGGAGCAATGGGCAGCGGCAGCTCCTCAGGACCAAGCCCTGACCCTGTCCACAGGCCCCCCTTTCTCTGGCTTCCCAGGGAACTGCAGCAACCCTGCCCAGGCTGTCCTGTTGCTTCCTCTGTCCTCAGCTCTTCCTCATTTCACTGTCCCCAGCCTTAACAAGCACCATCTGAAAATCGAAAGAAGAAAATACTGCTTACTGCTATAAAGTAATGTGATCAGTGAATCTGCATTTGTGCTGTTTTTTATGAAGGTGTTCATGCGCAGGTATGAAGAAAACGCATGAGCCCCTGTACTGGCCAGCTCCACAGCTGTCCGCGTGATGCCGATCTTGTCCCATCCACTTCTGCCCCAGTTTTTTATGCCGTAGTGTTTGGAAACATCTGAGGCTCCCAATTCAGTATGCAGCTCTGACTATATTTTTTTCATTTTATATAGTCACCATACCATTGGGAACTTCTTCAAAGATGCTGCTGCAAAGCCAAGAATGGTTGTGTTCTTTTACCTTGCAATTACATGAAGCTGATTTTCTGCCATGTGTTGAAAGCAAAATGCTCCTCTTTTATGCTGTATTATTGAAGGTGCCTTCCCAGCATGTGGCTAGTTGTACCAGAGGGCTGTCCCCTAACTCAGGTGACAGTTATCTTCAGCGGGGACACCAGGGCAGCCAGCCTGCTACCCGGGGCTGGGGCAGCTTCTGAGCGTCGGTGCCCTCGCTCTGCTGACTGAAGTGTTTTGGGCATCCACCCCTCCTGTGTAAGAACATGAGGGGCAGGTAATTCCAATCATCTCAACGTGTCTGTAGCCCAGAGTGAAGGAGGTATTTACCTGTGATGCAGGCGCCTCTGGAACTGGCCCACCGAGCAGGAGGTGGGTGGAGCCAGTGATCTTGCAGTGATCTCTGAGCTCCCTGCGAGAGGACCGTGCCCTTACCCTCCTGTGGGGGACCGAGTGACAGATGCCCCTCTGACAGCTCCCTTCTCTAACTGGATGAGTACATTTTCTGCTCAAGAACACCAGCATTAAGAAAAACTTGCTCAGTTTTACATCCAAATACCATGGAGATAATCATGTTCACTAAGTATGGAAGGACCTATTAATGATGTATGAGAGTAAAATACTAATTTCTTTTTGTTGGGTGGGGCTCCCTCAAGTCATTTTACATTGACTAGGGAATTTTGTGATAGGATTATTTCAGAGTAAGTCTCTGATATTATTCCCTTTTCAAGAAGTCTTCATTTTGGTTTCTGTGGCCAGAATTTACATCACATGCCCTCACAACTATGCCCATTTCTTGGGGGAAATGGTGCTTTGTGGTTCTCTGACTGCCCCTAACTTTCTCATTGCCTCTGCCCTTCTGCAGGGACCCTGCCTCCCCCTCCACTGTGATGCACCCGCGGGGTGGCTGCAGCCCTGCAGGGGGCAGTGTAACGTTTCTCTGCGGGAGCCTCTCCACCCTGAGGACACTGCTTGTCATTGGCTCTCCTAACCTTTCTCCTGGTCTCCATCCCATTGATCCACACTGTCCTTATTTGTCATCTCTGCTGGGACAGGGCTGCCTCCTGTGTGCCCAACACCTGGCACCTAGGAGGGACCCCAGGGCCTGTGGAGAGGACAGATGGTCAGAGCCAGCTGTGTCCTCAAGTCTTTATAAGGTACATGCATATCCAGCCTACCTGCTCCAAGAACCCTTTTTTGCAAAATCCCCAAAGGGCAGCAATGTGATCCTGGTAAATCCCTTCCTTTCTGGGAGGGAGTTTCCTAACATCCAGGTGATCTCACTGAGATGGTGAAATAGGAGATCCCCAACCTCCATTCCCCCCCCACCAAGGTCAAAAATAAGACAGCTGCCCCACCACAAAAACAGGCCTGGGAGGGCTCCGAGGTCACTTAAGAAACTTCAGCAGCACAGTAGAACAAGACACCTGAGAACAATCAATCACCCAGGAAGGGCAGGAAGACCAGCCTCATCACCACCCCTCCCCGCAGCCCGAGGTCCCACTGCTCAGCACAGGAGGGAACTCCCTCCCCAGCTGGAAAGACTTCTGCTCCCTGGGAAAGGGAGAGGGGTAAGCGACCGGCTCCCAAGCCTTCCAGGGCACCGCATGGACCTGCTTGCCTTTCACCCCAGCCAGAGACCACACAGAGAGGGCCAGGAACAAAGGGAGAAGGCTGCCGCGTGGGCCACGCACGCAGTGGGGAGCGACCGGGGCTGCTGGTGGCCTGCTTGGCAGTGGACCCCAGCAGTTTCCACCTCTGAAAAAGTCAGTGGCCAGCACACCTGCCATGGATGCCCGCACACTCCACCCTGGGTACGCCCATTCGCAGGTGCCAGCCACCTGCATGCCTCCCACCCTTTCCCCCACCAGAAACCTGCCCAAGTCTCTGCAGCTACAAGAGTTTTTCCTTTGAACCTCACAACAGAATTCCAAAGCCAAAATATAGGAGTTTCTATGCCAATAGTGTCATAAACATGGTGAGCTTTCCTAAACCCTGGCGGACTTCTGTGAGAGTGGCGAGCATCGCCCCTACAAAATGACAGAGCAAAGAGGAACGAGGGTCTCTGATGCCCAGGGAAGGCAGCTCTGGGACAGGCTGCCCCCGTCTCCCAGGAAAAGGCAAACATGACAATAAGATTGTCCTGAGGCAAAATGCGTGAAAGGGAACCTGCTGGGACTGACATGAGAACTAGACAGACATGCGTAGTCGGAGACTCAGCACTCCTACCAGTAACAGAACGAGTGGACAGAAAGTCGTTACAGGTATAGAAGGGCCGAACGACATCATCAATCATATAAACTGGCATTTCCAGAACTCTCCCCAGCAACAGCACACGTTCTTCCTGTGCACATGAACATTCATCAAGACAGACGCGATCCTGGTACATAAATGTTTACAAATAGAAATAAATCGTACAGAGTATTTTCTGACTATACTGGCATTAAGCTAGAAATTGGGGAAAAGGTAACAGGAAAATCTCAAATCAGTTGGAAATTAAACAATATACTCATAAATAATCCACCAAAGAGAAACTGAAACATACGCTAAACGGAAGAATAATGAAAATACAACGTATTGAAATTTGTGGGGACAGCTGAAGCAGTCTTCCCTCCTGTCACCAGACAGGAGGGCCTTCCTCACTCACATCACCCGGTTCTACGACCCCGGCTGGGTGCCCTGCAGCTCAGCTCTGCCACTGCGCACTGGAGATGGCATCAGACCCCACAGGCTGAGGGCCAGGCTCTACAGCCGCTCCCCTCCCTGACTCCCGGGCCAATTGTGCGTCCAGGTTGTCGCCTGTGCCTCCAGCTGGCTAAACATCGAAGGTTCCTACGACCTCCTCTTTGGGTTCTACTGATTCGCTAGAGCCCCTCACGGAACTCAGGAAAACAGTTTACCTACTGGATCCCTGGTTTATTATAACAGGTCGAACCTCGGGAATAGCAGACGGAAGAGGTGCACAGGGCGAGGGTGGGGGAAGGCTGCAGAGCTCCCGTGCTTTCTGGGTGCTCTGCTCTCCCAGAATCTCCACATGTCCTCCAACCCAGACCCTCTCGGAACCCCATCCTTGGGGGTTTTAATGGAGACTTTATTACATAAAGGTATGATTAAATCTTTGGCCACTAGCTATTGAACTTAATTTCCAGCCCCTTTTACGTCCGTGGAGGTCAGAGGGTGGGAATGAAGGTTCCCCTGGCATCCAGCCCCCACCCACGGGTGCTCTCCAAGGGTCACCTTGTCAACATAGACCCAGATGCGGTGAAAAGGCCTTCTTAGTTCTTTCACCTTTCTGGCTCTGCGGCTGTTTCAGGACGGGAGAACGACCAAAAACTGCTTCTGCTGCTGGCTCTTCTTCCCCAGTGTTCCACTTTTTTTTTTTTTTTGTATCACTTCCCTTCTGTCTGAAGAACGTCTTTTACCTATTCCATTAAAGCAGGTCTGCTGGCGATCCATTCTCTCGGGTTTGTCTTCATCTGAGAAGTCTTTATTGGGACATTTCGCTGGCTGTAGGGTCCCGAGTTAGCAGTTTGCCGGTGGCACTTTACATGTGCCACACCGTCCTGGCCTGCGTAGTCCTTCAGGTGGAAAAACTCACTGTCTTTTGACAGTTTTTTTTCTGGTAGGTAACTTTTCATTGTTCTCTAGTTGCTTTCAAGATATCCTTTAGTTTTCAACAGTTTATGATGTTTCTGGGCTAGGATTTCTTGAGGTTCACTCAGCTTACTCAGGAGGTTTTTGGCCATCACTTTTTTAAGGTGGTTTTTTTTTTTTTTTTTTTTGAAGATTTTATTTCATTGTACGGAGATGGGGACAGAGAAAGAGAGGGTGAGAAACATCGATGTGTAAGAGATACATCGATCCCAACTAGGGACCTGACCTGCAATCCAGGTACGTGCCCTGACCAGGAATCGAACCTTACGCTCTCGGATGAAGAACATCCGAGACCCAGTGGCAGCCTCGGGGTGGCCTGAGGCTCCAGCAAAACTAAAAATAAAAAGGAAAGACAGAGAAAAGGGGGCATGTCCCCCACTGTCTCTGAGGGCCCTGTTCCTTTTCTGTCCCTCGAGCCAGACTGCAGCAGGGCCCCGCCCCACCGAGCTCACTGCTGCGCTGGGGGCTGTGTTGTGTTCGGGCTTGGAGATGCCCAGGATCCTTTTAATGGGTGAGCTCACCACTCAGATTGTACTTAGAATTCTGGAGCCGCTCCCCAGTCTGCACGCTGGTGTCTGCCCTCCCCACCCCCAGAGCTGTGCCCTAGATTCCGCCAGGCTTATGGGCGTGTTCAGTGAGAACGAAAGGGGAGTGGTGATGCCATCTTATCTGGAGCCCGAGCCTTCCCTAAAACAAGTGAAAAACTATTACAGAACGTGTGTAGCATTCACCCACACTTCTGGGGTGGGGGGAGAACTGTGTATATGTACCCCCCTGGATAAGTGCTTAGGGAAAAAGGTCTAGTTCATGCACGCAGACAGCACTGGTTTCCTCCAAGAAGGGGCACAGAAGTTTGGTGAGGGGGTACTGTTGAAGGGTATTTTCATTTTTTTACTCCGTACTTCTTTTGAAGTTATTTTAACCATACACTACTACTTTTGTAATTTCCAAAGCAATAAGAAAGTATGATGTAAACAATGGGGAACATATATAGTTCGACTCAACTTATATATACAGAAAGTACCTTTTCCTAGATGTATCTAACATATCTTGTTAAACATTTCTCTCATGACAAACCCATTTAGGACTCCATGTGATCACATATTTTTTTTTCCAACCACTGATGTATTAATCAGAATTAATTCCCATAAAACAGAAGTTCCAGTCTGTAATATCAACTAACTTTATTCACATTTTTCCAAGTAACCACAACATTAAATATAAGCAAAAAGCAGTACAGTTCTTATAAAATACAAGTTAAAATCCCCAGTGCTGAGCTTTGAGATCGCCCACACTTTGCTCCTTTGGAAGGTTCAAGTTCATGGAACACTCAGAATGAACTTTCAACATGGGGAGTGTTGCTAATTACTTTTGTAAGTCCAAAAGGAAGCTCCTCAGGTCTTCATTCGGGCGTCCTTTCAAAATGGAAACAAGTACGAAAGGCGCAACTGTTTCCCACTCAGACCAGCAGGCTTGGAAAGCACGAACCTGAGCCCGAACCCAGACACGGCTCCTGGCGCCGGATTTCGGATTAGCACGCACTCACGCTGAACAGCTCCCTGGTCCAACTACTGCACAAAACTCCATTCCAAACGCAAACGTTTGGAAATGACCAGGTCACGTTTTTCAGATCACCTTTAAATTGTTTAACGGATCGCGACAGGATCGTAAAGGCCTGTGAATCAGGCATGAGCAGTTTGGTAACAAACCGATGCAGACTCAGGCTTTATAAATATTAGCACCATTTTTATCTAATCCAGTGGAATGTCCAATTATCCGCTAAACAGTTTTTTACTGAAGTAATCAGCAAGTTTTTATTTCTAACATGTGCTTCACCTCATTCCCTTTTTGCCATATACTTCTGAATATTTTAAATATCAAGTACTGTAACATCCCATGTTTGAGATTTATACCCAGGACAACATTATCAATTTACAGGAGGAGGGGAATACACTAAATATTTTTTTTAACCTGCAAATTGTGCAATACTCTGTTTTGGATGTATGATTTCCAATAACTTAGTGGCTGTTCTATGCAATTTAGTTAGCTGGGTTTCCTAGCATAAAAATGATAAAACTGTTACATATGAAGTGGCATAAATAAATGCCCACTACAAGATGAGCAATTAAGATAACCTATACCTTATTTTAACTTCAGTAAACTTACAAAATGTTGGCATGTGCTTAGACGTTTTATGGGGAGGGTTGGTATACATATAACCAGAGGTACATATAACAGCAGTCTTTTAGGTTTTAGGCAAAAATTAAAAGAATTTAATTCCTATGTACTTCTCATTCACCTAGGCCTAGCAGTTGCAAATGTCATTCAGTATTCTATTACTTCTCTTAACAAAAGTAACACAGAAACCCGTTTATGGAAATTGTTTTAATTAAAAGCTTAAAACCAAAATTTTAAAAAGAGAGTGTGTAGCAATTATTTTATTCCATATTTTAAACATCACTGGATTCTCAAGCAGTTTCACACTTTTCAACATGAAAGGTAATTTGAAACTACCTTGCTGTCTTGCAAGTTGTCCCAAGAATTAGAAACATGATTACAACCACATTAGTTTCTAGTCCATCAAATAGTTACAAGTTGAAATATTTCATAGGCTCAAAAGTTAACTTGCACCCCTACAGAGAAAAAAAAGAAACCCTAACCTAATGACTTAAGTAAGACATAGGAAGGGGAGTCACAATTCATTCATGATTTATTCATCGTTCATGCACATTAAAAGTACTTTGAAAACCTTGCTCATTTGTCCTCTATTTAAAAAGGGGAAACATGGCCAATATTGCCTCCTAGGTTTTCCTGATCTCTTCCTGGAGTTTTCACCAGGAAGCTCTTTAAATACGAGTCTTTTCTAAAGGAGAGAGGCTGGCTTGTTCCAAGCCTAGAGAAAGCTGGATTTCTAAGGCAGTCTGTCCACAGGGGCCCGCGCTACCCTCTGGGGTTCCCTTCCCTAAGATTGTCAGGTGCAACACGAGGGCTTGAGCAGAACGGCTGAACCCAACACACAGGAAGTGGTTTAAAGGACAGTGTCCGCAAGCAGCTGCACCGTCAATTACCACATTAATTTGACCTCTAAGGGACTTGCAGTGTTTGAGGACTTGAATAGTAACAGCAAAAATCACCAGGATTAACTCACCTCAAAAGGATGCAAAATATTTTTAAAAAGTCTTTTTTTTTTAAAGCTCATGATTCTTCAATATGGTTTTCACAGCTTACCACAGTTATAAGTTGACATTATGTGGAGATTTTATGTGGACTAAAACATATTTGTGTTCTAAAAAGTGATCATAATACTTCAAAGACCCAAAGTACAAGTATCAAGGAAACACTCAAACTCACATCAAACACCAAACTTTCACTCCCACGCCTCCAGGTGCTAAGTCGGCAAAGTACGTTTCTCCTTTCTTACAAAGAATCTAGCACTCATCTGTCCTGTAAAGTCCGTCTCCACTGGATGGACACCAGAGTTTCTTCAAATCACTTTCTGTCCCAAAAGCAAATTTATTTACTAAAGAGAAGGAGCACTTCATTCATATATACACACCCTTACATTTGGACCTGCGCACAACCACACTCTCACGTGAAGTTCTATATCAGACCTACTAGCTAGGAATGCATTTCCACCGAAAGTGAGTATGTACACTATCGAGGCTGTTATTAGTGAGTTCTGGGGAGGAACGAGTGGAGGAAGCAGGGTGGGCCACATCTCTGATGGACACCTGACTGACCCTCGTCCCCGAGAGCAAGCCAGACAGCCTCAGTTTCATTAAATAAAATTTCAGAGGAGTTCTGTCACTGCCGACTATAACATAAGAGACAAAAGCCCACGTGGGTGTGGGCCAGCAGCCAGCGACCCACTCCTCGTCATGTGCTCTAAAAACAATTAAAAAGTGGCACGGCCATCTTTGAGTCAAAGGAAACCAGTGCTCCTCTAGACACACTGCACTGGGCCCTCAAACTGGAATGCACCGGAACTAGTAAGCTTTTAAATAACAAGTGCCTAGACTCTAGATGATGATTTAAAGAGAAAAGACAACCCTCACCCAGCCCCGATAATTCTTCAATATCACAGTCTGCGTGAAGTGCTGAACTGAAATACAGCTAAGTTTAATTGCTCGGAAACTACCGAGGTTCTAGTGTCACTACACACAGGATCACCGTGAGTGCCAAAACTCACGTTTGACGTGATGTTCCTTCACAAAGCTAATGGAAGGCGAAGGAGTCTTATGCTGATGTTGGAATGAACTCGCCGGCTGCGCAATCTGGACAGTTACGGCAGGACAAAACCGGCTCCGCCTAAACTTACAAAAAAAAATACTGAGTGTTAAGCATCTATAGCCATTTAAAGGCATTCGGTGTCAGTGTCTTAAAAGATTAAGATGCTCTAAAACCCTTACAAGAATATCAAAGATTATGGGAATTATCTTCATAAATAACCAAATGTCTATGGCTTCAATTTCACCCGACTGCGGAGGTCAGGGACCAGGGTTTCTCAAAAGAGAAAAATCTTTCGGCAATTCCCTAAGAAGAATCTTGCATAATCCATTGGTCTCTTAAACCTGGCTCCTTTTGATGTTTTTGTTTTGTTTGTTTTCTTTTATTTACACTGCTTAAAGGCGCCCGCTCCCTTCAGGCGCGGGCCGAGTAGCACCTCATGTACTCTGTCATCCACGGGTCCTCCGAGGAAGACGGCTTCACCCTCCTGCTTTTCTCCACGTCCACCGAGTGAGCTCGCTGCCTCTGAGCAAGCAGTCTCCTTTTCTCCACCTGTCTTCTGTTCTTGGCCCGTAATGCTGATTCATGAATCTAAGGAGAGTGCAAAAATAGAAGTATAATAACTTGAGTGGCTTTTGAATGGACGTGCGAGAATACCTGCGATGACGCCACCCCAGGCCACCTGCAGCAGGGCAGAGGAAAGCCCAGCCTCCTTATTTGCAGCTCCGCGTGCAAAGCCTTCTCCAGAAGGGCTGCTCCCCCAAGGCTGTGGGGCACCCACCCTCAGCGACAGACACCAAGCAACCGAAATGTCCATGGGACTAAATTCAGATACAAATGCTAAGCAACGAATCCGCATGGCTCTCTAGAAATTGGCTCTGGAAAATCATGGAATCAGCTTAACATTAAGCATGGCTAAGTATTCCATTAAAGGACTTTAAATGTTTTAGAGCAAAACAGTAAAAAAAAAACAAAAAACAAACCCTCAAGGGATTTTATCATGTAAGACATTTCATAGTATAGTTAATTAAACGTAACCCCGAGGAACGGCCCAGTCATTGCTAAACCACGGCTTTGTTGTCTGAGGCACTGCTCCAACACCATCTGCCACTGGGGCAGCCGTTCAGGAAGAATGTGACTACGGTGTTTAATCAGAACTCAAACAGTCTGCACTTTCTCTTTGTCCCTTTCCCCCATTCTTTGCTTTGGGCAGTGGTAACAGTAGAACTGCTAACACACACAATTGTTGGGTGGCCCTACACGTGAGGACACCCCCATCTGGGGACATTGGACAGGGACAAGCCCGGCCTCAGTCGGAGGGGAGCCAACGTCCCCGGAGTGGAGGGAGGCGTCTTCCAGTGTGTCTGGGCTGGGAAATACCTTCCTTTGAATTAAGTCCCCGGAGCAAAACCAAAGGGAGGTCTTTGGCAGAGGGCAAGAGCTACGGGGTAGCAACCTAACAGGCAAACCAATGACAAAGGAGCCCAGGAAACACCAGTCAGCAAAGCCAGAGAGACTGGAAACCTCTCCAGATGCCAAGGCAAATCTGGGCGAGCAGCCCCAGCCCTGGTTGTGCCCCCCTTGGCACCTCCTGGCCTCCCCCCCCCCCAGGAACTTGAGAACCCAGACTCCATCCACTTCTTCCCCAGGCTCAGTGTTGGTAAACCTTTCAGATTCTCGTGAACTCCTGGCAAAAACCCCTGATCTCCAGGCAGCCAACTCCAGAATCCCCGTTTGCCAACCAGATGCCCAGTTCTGGACTTTCCTCGGCCCACCGTACCATCCCCTACAGCATCTCCGCGACCACAGGGTGCGAGAGCCAATGACAGGCACGCAGCCGAGCCCACCCTGAGGAGAAGCAGAGAACCGGGTGCACACGCACACACCTCGTGCACGGGGGCCGAAGCACACACGTTGTGCGTCTTCTGGCTTCCTGTATCCGTCTGCTTCTCTCCCCACCCGTAAAGAGCAAACGGATGCTTCTTTTCTTTTATTTTACTTGACGATCTCTGCGGGCTTTTCACCGCCTTCCTCGTTCCTCTAGCAAACAAGGCACTGGGCTGTTGTCGAGGCTTCGGGCCGCTGGGTGATCTGTCAGTCTCGTTTGTCCTGATCTCTTGTTCAGGTTTTTCATTTATGTCTTTGACTGGGGATGCTTTTTTTAAAAAAAGAGACAAAACAAGATGAAAATGCTTTAAAATCAGGTTTACACAGAACTCCCTTAAATATTTGGGTTGAAGAATACATTATGCTAGGCTCAGGAACATTTTCACACAGTCCAATTCACAGGTTTCCCTTTGGGCAGAAATGCAGGAACAAGGCAGTCTGATAATTTTCAAACAGCCTATCCCATTTTTTAAAATAGACTTTATTTATTTTTAGAGAGAAGGGAAGGGAGAGAGAAACAAAGGGAAATATCAATGTGCGGTTGCCTCCTGTGCACCCCCTACTGAGGACCTGGCCCCCAACCCAGGCATGTGCTCTGGCTGGGAATCAAACCAACGACCCTTTGGTTCGCAGGCTGGCACTCAATCCCCTGAGCCACACCATCCAGGGCAGTCTATTCCATTTTTAAATTAAAAACAAATACAGCAAGGCTGGACCAAGCCTATTCAAAAGCTCATATTCTGAGATTAAATATTAAAAGTGAGAGAGCGCTGCGGCCTCACGGCTTTCTCCAGACTCCTAGGAGCAGCTGCAACGCGCCGTCAGAATGCCTGGCTGCGGGGAAGACCTGGACGTCCAGGTTGGTAATCACCCGCAGCCACACAGGGATACTTTGCAAGTTACGCAACTCAAGTTCCAGGATTCCATTACTGCCTGGTATTCCACAATTAGGGAAGATGCTCTGTACGGCTCTTACATGCTCCTTGCAAGAGCTAGCTGGTGACCTCAATTTGAAAGCACTCCCCCACCCCATCACAATAGGGTGTGGTTTCCATAGTTACTCACCTGGTGCACAGCTTTACATCCCCAGCATGACCAGCTAGAGAGAGAGCTGGTGTGGTAAGGGGGCTTCCCCTCCGCTTGCATCGGAAAAGACCTCAGTCTACACCGTCCTCAGTCTGTCGGCAGAGCTGGGAAGCTCGGGTGGGGGACGGTGCAGCCCACCCAGGGTGAACACTCCCAAACATAACCATTTCCCTTCACTGCCTTTTACGATTTTGCCATTCGTGATCGTTTATAAACCCATTATTATTTCTAAAGGTTATATTCTTTTGTGTAAACCCTTTGTGAGCCTTTGTTTTGTGTCAGCCTAAATGTACACTCAGCAGCAGGTGCTCCGTATCGCTCCTCCCAGCTCTCGGTCTTAAGGACACCCGTCGCCTCCGATGCTCCGGAGCTCGGGTCTAGTGATGATCTCATAGATTGCTGTGCCAAACTCTCTTCGCTTTTTAAAGACAGACTTGAACTCCTGACTACTTTTTGTCACAATTCTTTTCTTGCTGAGATCCACGTTCCCTTCAAAGTACAGCGAGCCCCTGCACAGCCTGTCCAGACACAGGGGGACGGACGTGTCATCGGCAATGACCTTGAGTCTACCATACTGCTTTGTTTATTACTAAATATTTTAAGACAGAGACAATCCATGCCCAACACTGGGGTTTAATGCTCTGCACCGCTGTGCGCCACACCTTCAGCCCCAGCACCCGAGATGCCTGCGGATGACACAGGATGGCAACCTTCCCTTCTATCACACATTCATGGCTCAAACGTTTCTGAGTTATGTGTCCACACTGTCTCCTCTCCCCTGGTTCTAGGAGGTGGGAGAAGGAGCCCACTGGGGCCAAGACAAAGGGAAAGAGAAGGGGGCTAAGACTTGTGTGGCTATAATCCCAAGAAAGAAGGAAAACCTCCCCGATCATTCTCATAGGCTCATTGTTGGCCCATCTCTTCCTGCCCCGTTCCATCTAACCCACGTCTTCCAGCAAAGCCTGCCCGGAGAAGGAAATACCGATCAGCCCAAAGGACAGGCTGGAGCCAGCCAGAGAGAACAGGGAAGGGAACCTCAGGAAAAGGCAACGGCTTGTCCAAAGGCATGGGGAGAAGAACAAAGAGAAATAGCTCAGAATGACAGGTACAGAGAGTCTGTGGATCAAGGCAGGGAGTAAGGGGGAGAGAAGACTCTCTTCTTTCAAACCCAGAAGATTTCGCTGCACCCTGGAATTGAAGAACCACTGAAGAATTTTGAGCTGAAAAATGACACGGTCCTATTTCCACTTCAGGAATGAGGCTTGTAGCTATGAATGTGAAGGATGGGTTAGATCAGAGGTAGGGGCAGACGGGCCCGATGGGAAAAAACGGCAGAGTCCCAGTGAGTCATCAACAGAGATGGCAGGGTGGAGAGGCAAGAAACAACCAGAACAGGGCTCAACACTCCTGGCCGGTGCTCAGACTCACCTGGGCACTCAGAACCACACATCGCTCAGACTAGCGGGCAGCTGGTACCAAGGATGCTTTCCAAGAAGGCCTCTCTGGAGCAGAAAGCCCACAACACTGGGTTAGCCAGCCTCACAGGTGAATGGAGAGTGGACATGAGGTGGGTGTTGGGAGGCAAAGGGGAGACCTTGGCTCCCACAGGTGTTTAGAAGGGATGGTCATGACATCCTCTGATGGATGGCTCGCCAAAGGTTGAGAAAGCAATGCTTGGCACCTCGGTGTGAGATGCTCTTTGGAAGAACAAAACAGGCAGTAGCTGGACCTTTCATCAGGGGCTCAGGAAAACAGGTGGGATTGGAGAAGGCTGTGAGTGAGCAGGTGGGAGCTGAGGCTCAGATGTGAATCCAGTCCCCTGGAAGAAATGCAGTCAGAGGAGAGAGGAGCAAGTCAGGCCCTGGGGACACCATTGTTCACAGAGCAGGCAGGCAGAGGAAGAAGGCCCCAAGAGGGAGACAGAGAAAGAGCAGCGAGGAACGTAGAAAAACTACCCAGCACAGAAGCTGAGGAAGGAGCTCCAGCAAAGGAGAGAGTAGCTAACCGTGCTAAACGTCAAGGAGAAGTCAGCAGGATGCAGATGAAGACAGACTCAGCACTGGGCAGCCAGGCTGTCTCACACATGACAGAGGGGAGTGTAGCAGGGGACAGATCACGGCCGCAAAGTGAGTAGAATGGAGACCCCCATTCTGGTAGCAGTGGGCTCCTGGGCCAACCCTTCCATCCTGGATAACTAAAAAGGGTGAAGTTAACAACTAACAGTATCCACCAAACACAGGAAACTAGTCTTCTCTGGGGACCTGAACTTGTTCCTCCAAATTACTTCTCCAACACCGTTGTGTGTGCTGCGGGATGGCCAGTGCGCAGGGAGGGAAGGCAGCAGGAAGGACCAGCAGGGCGAAAGGCTGGAGACGACAGAAAGGCGACTGCGTTCCCAGACTATAACCCAACTGCGTCCATCCCTCTGGATTCAAAGAAAAAAGACATGTTCAAAAGTGTCTGCATCAGCAGGAGACAAAAGATGGAAAAGACAGAACTTACTGCTATAACATTAATATTTATAAAACTATGGAAATAGAGCCTGGTACAAGATAAGTGCATGTAAGTCTATGTTTCAAAATCCTATTCAAAAAAATGAAGTTTAAAATAAAGATATTTTCAGACAAACAAAAACTGTTCACTACTTTTGTGGTAGAAGATTAAATAAAATCCCCGTTCTCAGTAACTGATAGGTCATTCAAACACAAATAGATTCAGTTTTCATCTAGGACTGTGCTGTCCAATACAAAAGCTACTAAGCACATGTGGCTGTTAAATACAAGTTTAAATCAATGAAGATTAAATAAAAGTAAAGAATCAGTTTCTCATTACACCACTCAGAGATCAAGTGTTCTATGACCACATGTAGGTGGGGGCCATGTCCATCAGCATACAAAGTTTTATTGAACAGTCTGATATTTTTTAAGTATTTGAACAACAGAATAAATGTTTTGACCTATTGGATATGTGTGTGTGTGTATCAATCTTTTCAAACATGAACGCTTACAACAATTTGCATATCCAAGGCCATAAAGCACAGCTTAGTGCATTTACAAAACTGAAATCGTACAGAACACATTCTCTAACTTTAGTATAAAACAGATAATATGGCTGCACAAAAACGGGAACGTGCTCAGCGCCACGGAGTTGTGCGTTTCAAACAACCACAAGGGCAAGCTGCATGTGTGCCTTTTCCCGCCAGTTCTTAAGTTATTTTATTGTTGTTCAATTACAGTTGAACAACATATTCATGTTCATATTCATATTCTGTATTTTCTCCCCACCCCTCCCCACCAACCCCAACCATTTTTAAAAGTTAAAAAGAGTAGTGAAGATGGAGGGCATTCCTTTCTCAATCCCGATCTTATTAGCATAAATGTTAAACTTTATTAATTTCGGGGGGGAATATTTTAAAAATCGTGATGCAAATTAGAAAATGTGATTAAGGAAACAGTAACACCATATAACAAAACTTGCATGATGCAGCTAAAGCAGTAACCAGAGGGAAATTCGTGGCCTGAAATCAGTACAGGATGGGGCAAAAGTAGATTCACAGTTGTGAATATGCAAAAGAGTTTATTCCTGTATTATTATTTATTAACTATTGTGTCATTTTCCATATGAACAACTGTAACCCTACTTTTTCCCCATCCCATATATATCAAAAAAGAAAGGCAGGGCAAATGATGAGCATCCACCTTTAAAAGTCAGAAAAATCGGCCCAAAGAAAATTAGAGCGAGGGGAAAAAGCTCATGATCAGTGAAAACATATAATAAACAAAGAAGACCAAACACAAGCTGACTGGCTCGATGGCAGCCACAGGCACAAGCCTGCAGCTGCGCAGAGCTGCCCAGGACGAGCAGTGTGGGTGCCACTCATTCACAGGGCCACCGGAGTCAGCACACGACACACACGCAGTAAAGAAAACGCACGTCACCAAGAGTCAGCTTGGCAAAAAGCTGACAGAATTCACGCACCTCTGCCACCACTGACCAGGAGAGAAGGAAGAACAAAATAAAAAGTGAAAAGAGAACAAGTGGGGAATTCGGGTTAAATGTGCCCTGACATACACGTGTAGTTCTCCCTCCCAAAACCCCACTAGAGTGACGGAAGCAGGTATAAACCCACAAAAGCAAGGAAGGCGATGCCCTCGGACCAACGGTGTCAGCAAAATGCTGGAAGAAGGAGTGTAGCTGGAAAGGTAGAAGTGGTCTCGCAGCGGCACGCATCCTACCTCCCTGCAGGAGAAGGGCCACAGGACACGAGCTGACCCCCAGAAAGAACAGGCAACTGAGGCACCAGATTCCCCAGCAGGCTAGTGTGGTGGCTTGCCCTTTCCAAAGGTCCAGCATCAATCGGCGCCCTGCCCAGATGCTCTGACAACATCTCAGAAACACGCCCACGTTGAGAATTGGGGTCGATGCTTCTTCCCCTTGAACCCAGGGTCAAAAAGGTGTTATGTGCAACCCTAAGTTGTAAAGGACAATACAGCATCTGCCCAGTTCTCTCTCAGGGACACTTTTTCTTGGAGGCCAGCCACAGAGAGATGTCATATGCCAAGTGTCCTAGCAGACAGCCACCAACCCTACAACCTCCCAGCTGAGGCCACAGACACCACGGGCAGAGACAAGGCCCACCCTTGCGCCTCCAGATTTTGAGAGACAATTACTTCCAACCTAGAATTCCCTGCCCAGCCACAGACTCACTGAATCAGGAGGGTAAAATAAAGCTATCTTTTGACACGCAAGGTCTCAGAAAATTAACCTCTCACGCACCCTTTCTTGGGAAGCAACTAAAGATAAGCCCCACCAGGAGACGGTAAACCAAGAGAGATGACCTGAAAGCCACACAACAGAGGCTCCTACCCAAGCAAGAAGCCAAGGAGCCCCAGGGTGGTGGCCAAGGGCCCTCCCAAGATTCAACCAGGCAGCAGCTGCTAAGAGCAGCCACTAGGCCAAAAGAATTAGGTCAGAGGCCCTGGGAGAGATGTCTTCAGATGTCCAGAGTGATAGTGAACCTGATGTGCGGGTTGGATTGTGAAAGAAAGAAAAGGGAATCGCAGCAAACAAGGCAGGTGGGACAGGTTTGAGCACAGGTGCAATACTGTAGATGTTAACTGCGGAGCTAACAAACTCCACGATGCCTATCCTGCATCTTAGAGGGTGTGGGTATGGGTGTGGATGGGTTAGGACAGAGGATAAGAGAGAGAGAGTGCCAATAAATAATGTTAAAAACTTTAAAAGTCAAGACAGGTCAATGAAAGCAATGTTACCTGGAAAAATAGAAATAAACACCAAAGGGAAAACCAGAGGAGTAGGCAGTGGTACCCAAGGAATCACTGCTGGTATGTGTGTTTGGTAGGAACCTGCTCTGTCTTTGTAATAGGCCAGATAGAACTATACCATTTGGTGGTGGCTGGATAGCTCAGCTGGTTAGGGCAGGAGTCCCCAACCCCCAGGCCCAGGACCATGGCTTGTTAGGAACTGAGCTCTGCCTCCCACCCTCCCCTCCCCACCAGTGGACAAAACCGGTCACTGGTGCCAAAAAGGTTAGGGATCATGAGGGTGCACAGACAAGAATCAACCAATGGATGCATAAATAAGTAGAATGACAAACTGATGTTTCTCTCTCCCCCCTCCCTCCCTCTCTCTAAAAAAAACAAAATCAATAATAAAAATTTAAAAAAGAACAATATGATTCTATGTGTATAAATGGCTTCAGTAAAAACAAGAACTAAACATTTACATTTTATAAAAACTCAAGAGTGCTCATCATTCTAGTGCATAAAACTGTCCACTTAAAAACAAGGGCTTTCAATTGCACCACACAGGCATCAGGAGAAGCTAAGACAGGCAGGGCCAAAGCAAAAGACCCTGCGTGTGGCAGTCCTGAAAGCGGAAATCCTCCCATCTTTTCCCGGATGATTAAACCAGAAATACTAGCAGAAAAGAAATAACTGACCTTAGCCGCAGGCAGAATTCAGTCTCTAAGGAAACCGCACTAATCATGAACTCAGGCAAAAACGCAGGCACCATCCAAATGACAATGCTGTCTAAAAATTGTGCTTTCATACTCAGGAATGTAATTGACAGCTTGAGAGATCAGCGCCCACAGGAATAAACTGGAAGGCATGTCTCCTACCCCCTCCACCTTCTGTTAGACAAGTTTCTAGCACTGAGCGCTGAAGCTGGTAGTTATCTAGCTTCTACAATAGGTAGTCAGGAGTCTGTAGGGATTCACAGGTAACATGAGGATGGCGAGGCAGCTCTGCCACATACACTGAGGACGGTATAACAAGTGCAAAGTAGCCTGGCTCAGAAACTGATTTCCTGCCCTCCTCAGCCTCCCACCGAGTCTGACTTGATTACCGTTATGGTCTGGTATGTAAACAAAAAGTCACTTATCATTTATCCTGCGATTCCACGTCTTCATCTATAAAATCGAGATAAAAATCATGGTTCTACCTTTGGAATCTTGACTGAGAAAAGACGTGCTCTAAAATCAGTGAGTGGATATGTAACATGCTCTCAGTAAATTTTAGTTATTTTTCTTACTAGAGCCTCTTTAAAATCGAGTGACCCTCTCTGGTGGTGTCTGGTCAACTTTAGAGGGTGGCAGGAAGGAGCCACTGGTAACTGTGTCCGAGGCTTTCAACTTGGCCCTGTGCACCAGCGAGCATCCACCCGGCCTCACGTGCTGAGAGCTCGGGACTCTGCAACCCTCTGCGCAGGAAGGTAGGTGCAGCGTCAGGGCTGAAACAGCACGCGCACAGCATCCAAAAGCCATTTTCTCAGCCAGGGCTCCCCCTGCACGCGGCGGCAGCTGGAGGATGCGCGCCTTTGGGCGAGTGGGTGCGCAAGAAGCGGAGGGGACCCAGCACTGAAGAGGCACATGCTCCCACCCACCCGGAGTTACGCAACAGTCTGCGTAAACAAATACAAAATGCTCTCAGGGACAGCGCGGCTGGGTCCAGGAGTTCACACAGAAAACAACAGCCCCATTCACAAGACAGAAAGCTTAGCTCGGTGGTTCTTAACCTCTTGGGGTCACCTTTGAGAATCTGATGAAAGCTGGGCTCCTCATTAAAAAGTGGGCGCTTAGGAATAAACAGATGGGGTTCACTGGCTCCCTAAGGCCACCTCGGCCCTCGCGTGAAGACCCGGACCTCGCCAAAGGCACTTCAATTGAGTTCGCGGCTGGCTCAAGTCACCTGATTAGGGAAATAAAGGTGGGGGGCGGATAACGTTGGCGGGTTGACATCTTCCTTATTTTGTCAGGGCACGGGGGGAGGGGAGGGGAGATTCTCCGTCCAAAAAAAAAGAAAGAAAAAGCAGAGCGCTGCGAGAAATGACAGAGCGGCGCAGTTCAGATGCCAAGAGCACATCCAGGCCTCCGAGCACCCCCTCCCGGGCCCGGTACCTGGCACCGACGAGTCCTCTGCGTCCCGGGCCTCCGCGTCTCTGGCCTCCGCGTCTCCGGCCTCCGCGTCTCCGGCCTCCGCGTTCCCGGCCTTCGCGGCCTCGGCGGCCGGCCCCTCCCGCGCCGCGGCCTCAGCGGGCGGTGGCGGAGAAGCCCGGGCGCACTGGGGCGTGGGGCTCCCGGCGCCCGACGACGCCGAGTCGTCCGAGTTGCCGGCCGGGCCCCAGTCGTCCCAAAGCCAGGGCGCGTGTGCCTGCTCCAGCAGCCGGCGGCCCAGGCGGTAGTGCAGCAGCTCACGGTAGCACGCCGCGTACTCGTCCCAGCGCGGCTCCCGGTAGCGCTTCATGTACTCGCTCTTCACCCCGCTGCCAGGGGACATGGTGCCGCCCGCCGGCCCCGAGTGCCCGCCACCCCGCGCCGCCGCCGCCGCCTACGGGACGGGAAAACGACACAGAGGCCCACCCTGCTGTTCGGACCGCTGGGCCCGCCGCGACATTTAAATCCGGGGCCCCGCCCGATCGAGGCAGGAGGGGGCGGGGCGCCGGGAGGAGGCGGGGCGGGGCGCGGGGGGAGGGGCGCCGGGAGGGGCGGGGCGGAGCGGTGCGGTGCGGGAGGGGCCGGGGAGCGGGCGGCCTGTCTCGGGGAAGGGCGGGGCCCTGGGGCACCTGCCCGCGACGCGTCTCACCTAGCGACCGGGCCCAGAGATCCTAGGTGGTGTGCCCGGCGGGCGGCTCTGAGGAGGAGGGCGAACCCCTGGGCTGCGGGGACGGGGGTCACCTCGATGGCGGGTCCGGAGCTTGGAAGTCAGAAGCTGCAGGCCGGCCACAAAGCCGCGGAAGGCCGGGGTCGAGCGGATAGAGGGAGGCCGAGGAGGTGTGGGGCGCGGGAGCGGGGCGGAACGGGGAGTGGAGTGGTCTCCGCGTCCTCCTAGCGGCCTCCGGGGGGGGGCTTACCTCCTTCCTGCCGCGCCGGCCGGTCCTCTGTGCGCGTGGCGCAGCAGCCAGGAGCGGCCTGCTGTCCCCCGTGCTTTCCTCCTGAGCAAGACGTTGCAGCCGGCGCAGCAGCCCGCGTTCCTGCGGCAGCCCGCTGGCGAAGACGCCGCCTCAATCCCCGGAGCAGACGCCTCCCCCGCGCGCTCCCGGGCCCGGCGCAGTGGGGGCGGCTGCTTCAGTGCAGAGCGCGGGGCGCGAGGATGCAGGCGGGTGGGCCAGCCCCAGGGACCGGGCCCAGGTCACCGTGCGCTCGCCCGGGGCCCCAACGCACCCACGTCCCATCAGGCGCTGCCCCAGGCACCCGCCACTGCAGGAGACGTCACTTAGGGTCTGGGGTTGATACCCGGTCCGGTGAACCAGCTAGCGACGCTGCGTCCCCTTCCAGACACATCTGCGCTGGTCGAGTTTCCCAGAAACAACCCCACGGCCACACGTTGCCTGTTGCTTCCTTCCTCTCTGTTCACACCTGTTACTCTGGTTTTAACCCTTCTTATGTTTTAGTACAACTCCTTTCTTGTCTACACCCCAAGCATTTTTAAACTATTTATTAAAGCTGCTACACCACTCTCTCTCATTGACCCATTTACATAGGTAACTTGACATTCAGTTGCGTTGTGCGGAAATATGCAACGTTGCCGGGGTTGTTACAGTTTCTAAAGTGGTCCCACACAGATTCTTCCCCCTTTTTAACAGGTGCCTTCGTAGATTAATTACAAAGAGATTTGAAAGAAGTTTGGAAAACCAAAACGTGTTTAGCAGTTGAAGAGAGCCTCGGCCACCACTTCACCAACTATTTTCCCTTCTGAGTCCTGTCCCTGCCCCTCCTCACAGCTCAATGATTCAGAGGGTGGACACTGCCGGGGGGAACAGGTTAGACTGTTATGGGAACTTAACGTTAGTAGACCAGAAGGCGTTAGCCCTGGAATGTGGACATTCCCACAATGGCCCTGACTTCTCCCCTCCCCAAGGTAAAGCTCACCGGGACTTTCTCATGCATTTCCCTTTGGTTTAAGCTGCCCCAGGGTTCGTTTCTGGTGGTTGGAACCCAAAAGACCTTAATGATTTGTAATTATGTGAAAAAATGCAGAAGAACACAATCTGTTTGCATTAGCTTTGGCTGCATAATTTACTACTCCAAAACTTAAAGGTTTAAAAACAAATAAAAGTTATTATTTCTCACAGTTCCATGGATTAACCAGGCTGCTCCTCCGCTAGTGTAGACTCATTTATACGATTGTATTTGGCTAGAAGGAGAGCTGGGCTGGAAGGTTCCAGGTGGCCTACTCACATGACCGGCAGTAGCTGGCTGTGGGCTGGGCTGTCCTGCCGTCCTCCGCCCTGTGGCCTTATACTCCAGGAAACTAACCTGGTGTCTTCACTAGCTACCCTTTTGAGAGGGGAATAAGAAGCTGGAAGGCCTCTGAAGGTCACAGACCTTCCACTGCACTCTAGTGTTCAAATACTTAAGTCACAAGGCCAGCCCAGATTCGGTGAGAGAGAAATCAGCTCCATGTCTGCAGGGGAGGGGCAGCAGCCACTTCCATCGCAAAGGGTTGTGCATGCTGGATGGAGGAACATGTCACCGTATTTCACAATCACACCACCACACACACAAGTATTCAATATATAAGGTGTGATACTATTTTTATATAATTAAAAAATGGGATTAGGGATGATTTGTTTTACTTTTCCCTGCACAATTACTTTTTTAAAGTGCTATTATTTTTTAAAGTGCTATTATTAGTCAGAGCTCATCCTCTTGGAAGTGACATAGACCCAATTCAACCAACTTAAACAGAAAGGATATTTATTGGCTGTGGCTGAGCTAGACCCTGGGATCCAGTCAATGTTATTGAGACTCTGGTTTCTTCCTTCTGTCTTTGAGCTCTGCTTTCCTCCTGGGAGATGGCCTCTTCTCCCACTGCAAAAGGACTTGCTCCACGAAGCTGTGGAAAGTGCCCATTGTGGCCCCAAGGTTATTTTGTCTTCCCTGAGGACCACCAGCAAAAGAAAGCCTCCTGGTATTCCAATGATAGAGAAAGAGTCTTAAGTCGAATGCTTAGCTGTTGTCAGGGGTAGGAGGTGATATGATTGGTTAAGCCTGAGTCAAATGCCCACCCCTGCAGGTGGGGATAGGGTAGGAAGCTGAGATTGACAGCCCCATGAGAACCACAGGGTACAGGGAAGGAGTGGCTCCCCAGAAGAAGGAGCAGGCAGATGAAACAGATGCCCATCTATATGTTTGTGTAAATTAAGAATAGTATGAGAAAGACTTGATTTGACAGTGCTTATGGGAGGAAAGAAACCCCTCTGGGATATATAGTTCATCATAGTGAGATATTGCTCTCAGGAAATCCAATACAATCATAGTTGATATCTACCAAACTGTGCTCTGTAGCAGGGGAGGTAAACCGTCTCTCTAAAGAATCCCCTGTTCCTGTAGCACTAAAGGACGGCCAATATGAGTGACAGTGTCAGCTTGTTCTGCATGTGGAATCAGGACCAAGGAGCAGAGATGACAAGATAACTGGCAAATTGTTAGGGACTTGGAACTAGTTTCTTAAGCAAGAGGGAAACTTTAGGGATGGGCCACAGAAGAAATAGGATGGAAAATGGGCAAGTACCCAAGGGACCCCAGAAGCCAGGCAGCAAGGGCCTCCTGCCCCCTGGACTTTGGTAGAGGCAGCCCGAGGGAGGTCCCCTCTGTGGGGGAGAGACTAGGAAGCCAACAGAAAGGAAGGTCTGATGGTGGCCTCCTGCAAGGGCTCAGGAAATTATCTCAGCTACAGAAGCACGTAGATGCAACGTCAGGAAACCTGCTAGGGACTGCGCCTGGCAGGCCCTGTCACCGAGGTGAGTGCCTCAGGCTGTGGTCACCTTCGGAGGTTCGCAGCTGAATTCCTGCCCCACTGCTGCCCAGAGCCTCCTTCCCGAAGCCTCTGGCGCTATAACTCCCTCAAGGAGTGGTAACATGTTCTCAGAAGGAAGAAAGAGTCAAGTCAAGAAATCTCCAAGAACGTGTTCTTTCCCAGCCATGCACTGGCCCCCGCATCTCCTGATTCCTCTCACGCCATGCGCCTGCCATCAGCCACCTCCTCCCTGTGGGCCTCTGGACTGCGCTGGCGCCTCTGTCCCCCTCTGTCTTCCTATCTCCAAACACAAACATACTCAGGAAGCCCCTATCCACTCTATCCTTTTTATGAATCCACCTCCCAGAGTACAAGCTAAAAATGGTATAGATTTTTCCCAGCCTCCCTTGCAACTAGAGCACCGTCAGGAAACCTAACCTCCTAGAATCAAGGTCTACGGTGCCTAGACAAGGGGCTGGAGGATCTCTCGTTGGCTGAAGTGACAACTTCAAGACCAAGTTCCTGGAACAGCACAGGTTCAGTGGTTAGAGACCAGGCGGCATCCAGCGCCAACAGTGTCAGAAACACAAGCCACCATGTCCCCCGTGGAGAAGCGGTCTCTGTTGGTCTCTTCCCCTCAGAGCTCCAAGCCTGCTTGCTTAGCCCTTCCAGAGATTCTGGAAGCCACCCGAGTAGTTTTTAAGTAGGTCTTTTCTCCTCAAATTAGCGGAGTTGGTTTCTCTGACTAGCAATTAAGCATTTAAATACACTGGGCTGTGCTGACTCCCTCCTCCTCTCTGAAAGGCTTCCCCGGTTCCTCAGCAAATTCCTATTCCTCCTCCTCCTTTCTAAACTAATGATCTACTCCCCCCACCACAATTCTTTCCTCGGCCCCGCTGCTCCTCACTCCCTCTCTGCATTGGCATCACAGGAGATGACTGATCACCTCTGAATACTGTGACTTCAGTACCTCCATGCCCCGCCCCCTCTGCAGGGCCAGACCACCTGGCCATCACCTCCTGTGCACAGCTTGCCAAGCCCTCACCCCCATGCTCATAGCTACCATCTTGCTGCCTCCACCAATCCCTCCTGCTGCATTCCCAATCTTTTAGTGGCATTTTTTAAAAATATTATTTATTAATTTTTTTAGAGAGAGGGGAGGGAGGGAGAAAGAGAAGGAGAGATACATCAGTGTGTGGTTGCCTCTTGCGCGCCCCCTACTGGGGACCTGGCCCACAACCCAGGCCTGTGACCTGACTGGGAATGGAACCAGAGAACTTTTGGTTCATAGGCATCAGCTCAATCCACTGAGTCACACCAGCCAGGCTATTAATGGCATTTTCATTCTTCCAGTCACGGGGTCAAAATGTCAGTCATCCTTGAGACTGGGCGCCCACCTGCAGTCATTTGCTGCAGTGATTATGTGTCTCAGATGAGGTCTCATGTGTCCACCCCCACCCTCTCCACTTGGTTGGGGTTGACCAACCACAGTGTCCCAGGTGGGGACACACTTATAAGCATCAAGCCCCCTTCATGGCCCTGCAGAGAGCAAGGACCTGATCCATTCAAGGGGCCTGCAACCAGGGGCAGGCCTGGCACACTTACTGCCCACCGGGCCTTCCCAGGCCAGGGCTGCAGGGGGAGCCCTGCCTGCGGCTCTGGAGGGAGCTCTCAGAGCTCCAGGCTGACCCAGACGCTGAATGACAACAAAAAGGACACTTTTTTTAAATTATATTTTATTGATTATGCTATTACAGTTGTCCCATTTCCCCCCCTTCATTCCCCTCCACCCTGCAACCCCCTCCTACCCACATATCCCCCCTTTAGTTCATGTCCATGTGTCATAAGTTCTTTAGCTTCTACATTTTCCACACTATTCTTGCCCTCCCCCTGTCTATTTTCTACCCACTGTCTGTGCTACTTGTTCTATGTACCTTGTCCCCCTCTCTCCTCCTCCCACTCCCCTATTGCTAACCCTCCATGTGATCTCCATCTCTGTGTTTCTGCTCCTGTTGTAGTGGTTTGCTTAGTTGGCTTTTGTTTTAGGTCTAGTTGTTAATACCTGTGAGTTTGCTGTCTTTTTACTGTTCATATTTTTTATCTTCTTTTTCTAAGACCCTTTAACATTTCATATAATAAGGGCTTAGTGATGATGAATTCCTTTAACTTGACCTTATCTGAGAAGCACTTTATCTTCCCTTCCATTCTAAAGGACAGCTTTGCTGGATAGAGCAATCTTGGATGTAGGTCTTTGACTTTCATGACTTGGACTACCTCTTTCCAGCCCCTTCTTGCCTGTAAGGTCTCTTTTGAGAAATCAGCTGACAGTCTGATGGGAACTCCTTTGTAGGTGACTGTCCCCTTATCCCTTCCTGCTTCTAGAATTCTCTCCTTCATTTTAATCTTGGCTAATGTAATTATAATGTGCCTTGGTGTGTTCCTCCTCGGGTCCAACTTCTTTGGGACTCTCTGAGCTTCCTGGACTTTCTGGAAGACTATTTCCTTTGCCAGATTGGGGAAGTTCTCCTTTATTATTTGTTCAAATAAGTTTTCCACTTGTTGCTCTTCTTCTTCCCCTTCTGGTACCCCTATAATTCGGATGTTGGGACGTTTAAAGATGTCCTGGAGGTTCCTAAGTCTCTCCTCATTTTTTTTGAATTCTTGTTTCTTCCTTATTTTCTGTTTGGTTGTTTCTTTCTTCCTTCTGGTCCACTCCATTGATTTGAATCCCAGTTTTCCTCCCATCTCTGTTGGTTCCCTGTGCATTTTTCTTCATTTCACTTATTGTAGCCTTCATTTTTTCATCTAATTTGTGAGCAAAATCAACCAATTCTGTGAGCATCCTGATCACCAGGGCTTTGAACTGTGCATCTGATAGGTTGGATATCTCTTCATTGCTTAGATAAATTGGCTCTGGGGCTTTGATTTGTTTTCCAGTTTGAGCCATTTTTGTTTCTGGTTTTGTTTTGTTTTTTTTTTGGTCTGGTCGCGGCTGTTACGTAGTGAGGGGTGGATCCTTAGGTGTTCTCCGGGGCAGGGCAGCCCAGTCGCTGGGTAGTGACACTGTATGTGGGGGCGGGGTCCAAGAGGGAACAACGGCACTTGCCTCGCTCTCTTGGATTCCAGTCCCTTCCGCTGCTTCCCCTTCACCTGGATTATCTGCTCGCCAATGTGGGACCGCCCGGTCAGCCAGCTGCCTTGTGCGGCCTCACTGGTTCTGCACAGCTGCCACCCCGTGCCCGGGGTCTGCTAGCCGCCGCCTGTGCACGTGGGGTCTGCCAGCCACTGCTGCCTGCGTGCCCGGTCGGCACCTCCACTTTTTCCTGCTGCGACTCCGCCCCTCTTACTGGTCTGGATGAGAGGTTGTTAGACTTCTGAACAGTTCAATTTTCTATGAGTTTTGGTTGTTTTCTTGTTTCTAAATCTTTGTTGTCCTTAATTTTGGTTGTGAGAGGAGGCATGGTGTGTCTGCCTATGCCTCCATCTTGGCCGGAAGTCAAAAGGACACTTTTAAAACCCTCCAGCACAGCTCAGTGGTGTCTAACTGTCCTTTTACCCTTCTTGTCCACAGTGGACATGGCCAGAAACCATCATACTGAGAAACCTCATAGACAAGATCTGGACTTAGCATTGGTTTTACTGGGTTACTCCTGGTAGATATGACCTTACTTCTCAAGGCCATGCCAGCCACAGGAAAAATCAAGAATATCTATTGCAGCCCTGGCCAGGGAGGCTCAGTGGGTTTGAACGTCATCCCATACACCAAAAAGTTGAAGGTTCAATTTCCAGTTGGGGCACATGCCTGGGTTGCAGGTTCAGTACCGGGTCAGGGCACCTATGAAAGGAAACCAATCAATGTTTCTCTCCCTGTCTTTCTTCCTCCCTTTCCCTCTCTCTAAAATCAATAAGTGTGCTCTCAGTTACAGAATTGAAAATATATACATATATATAAAACCACAAAATATTTAGCTTGATACCAAGAAGCCTGGGGAACTACCTTCAACTAGACAGCCTGGGGCCCTGTCCAGGGGAGAGGGTTCCTGAGCAAAGAACACCAGCCACAAACACTGTCTCTGGCAGAAGTCACATGCCCCAGACTCCTGCCTGCACCGGGGCTCTCTGCAGTCCTACAGGAAAAAAACACCCTCGGTCCTTCACTCACTGAGAAGAGGAAAGAGAGGTTCTGTGCCCAGACCCACTGACTACAGACCCTGACCTTGACCACCAGTTGCTCCCCAAGAGGCTCTTCTGCCCTGGCACTGGTTCTCAGGTGAAGACCCCCAGCCCGTCTTTACTGGTGGCTAAAACAAAGTACCACTCATAACTGGCGGCTCCTAAACAACAGCAATGTGTTTCTCACAGTCCCGGAGGCTGGAGTCTGAGATCGCAGTGCCCGCAGGCTTGGATGTGGGTGGAGGTCCACCCACGTATGTCATTCATAGACAGTGCCTTCCCACTGTGTCCTTACAGGCAGGAAAATGGGTGAGGAATCTCTGGGGCCTCTTTTACGAGGGTGCTAATGCCATTTGTGAGGGCTCTGCCCTCATGAGCTAATCCCCATCCAAAGGTCCCACTTCCTAATAGAGTCATCCTGAGGAGCAGGTGTCAATGTACGGATTTGGGGGAATGCAGACGTTCGGGGTGCAGCAAACCCTGGCTTCTCTGCCTTCTTCTGCCAGGGGTACCTTTCCTGAACCTCCGCCTTCCCTGAACAGCCCAGCACACCCCCCCTTTCCCTCCCTCCCTTTCTCTCTGCCCCCCCTCTTTCCCTCCTTCCCTTCCCCCCTCAGTTTCTAGCACAGTTTTTTTCCTCTCTCTTCCCCTCCCTCCCCCTCTCACCTCCCCCTTCTCTCTCCTGGACTTCAAAGTGCCTCTGTCTCCCTCCAGAACAAACCTCTGTCCCTGATGTTCCCATTCTTGGTCCCATCTAACAAAAAAGCAAAAACATCCGCAATTAACGTGACTGCTTGACAAGCTGTCACATGCAGGGCGGCAGTGCGGTCCCCATGGCCATGTGGCATGGAACACTGTGTGCCATCTCAACTGGCTGCAGGGGTCCCGCCTGCTTTGGGAGAGAGTGAGCCCAGGCTGCAGTTCTTGCTGCCTTGCCCTGGGCTGCAGAACGCTGAGCCTTGGGGTGCCGACTGTACGCATTTCTGAAGAAACCCTCCACCCCGTCGCACATACTCCATCGAGATACCAGCCTCTTCCTGCAGCTGCACAATTTCATGAGCAGATGGACATTCTCCTGTCCACTCAGTGAAGCAGCAGAGAATACCTACACTCCGGGATTTTCCCCCAGAGAATATGGCCCCTGACTCCACTAGTCCGGGGAGCAAAACAATATTCCGCACGGATGGTTGTCCAACAGACACGCTCTCACCGCACGGCTTCAGGTCGTCCAAACCCCAATGCTTTCCTTGCCTCCTAGCCAATTCACCCTAAAACTGTACTTCAAGAGCATTGCGCTGGCCCCTTGCAGAAGCGCTTTTTCTCCGTTGCACATCGAGACCTCTACAAGAAACAACCAGATGAAACTGTGTATTAAATCTGTGCAAGGGAGGTGCGGTGGCCCCGTCTACAACTTCTCCCGATATCCCCTCGTGAAAACCCAGAGCAGAAATTTGTCTCTGTTCTTTATTGACAAATGGACTTATTTTTAAACCTTTGGACACTGAAAATCCCATGTTTTGCTTGCTTTGACTGCACTCTAGTACGGAGCTTTGGGGCACTAACCTACCACAACTTTGTTCGATTGTCTACTCATGTTTTTCTGGCTCTGGCTTCCTCCCTTCTCCTCTGCTTGTAAGATGTATATTTGGGGACCTTACCTAGATCCTTTTTTAACTGTTTGAAATTGTTACTCATTCTCCAGAATTCATATAAAATGCAAACATCTTTCAATTCAACGAGACTTGCAGGAAGATGTAATATGAAACTACACAGGTCTCACATAGGAAGGCAAGATATATTAAATATCTTAGTTGGAAATCAATATCTAAATATACTTCAATGCTTTTGCAGTTAAGGGTGGGCATAGCAAACCACAAGTTGATGGTTAAAAATAAAAATGACAGTTTGTGTTTCTGGTTTTACATGGTAGCTACTATCATGTTAAGGTACTGGATGGAGAGGAGGCGTGGCAAAGAGGTCTTGTACAGACTCCTGTGTAGGTGGTCCCTCTGCCCACCCCCTCCACCCTCCCCACCGCTCTCCACCCCCCCCCCCATGAGGCAGTCTGCCAGCAGGAGAGTCACGGTGCTGCTTGACATGTCAGCATCCTTTGGGAGACTTAGCTTTGAAATATTGTTATTGGACAAAAGAAGAGGCCCTGGAATCATTTCACAGCAGCAATAGGAGTCTGTGTCTCACTTAAACAGGGGGATATCCTCCCAGCAGTGAGTCAGAGATCCCAGGTCCTTTCATCTTGTGACATGGCCATCCCAACGCATAGCTGCCAGGTCCTCACGCTACTGCCACACTCTTGACGTTTCTGACACCAGGCAGGTAGGTTTTCCACACTTCAAGCAGCTCTGCAACAGCAGCTGAGTTGAGCGAGAGCTCAACTCAGTTCCGACACTCTCTACCTGGAGTTAGCATCAGATCCCACAGGCTAAGGACTCTGTCTCATAAGACTGCCTCTGTTTCACATGCCAATCACAAGTAGTAGGTCTCCAGTTACCCTAACCTCTGTCTGACTTGGCTACAAATCAGCAGTTCCCTGACCCCCCTCCTTGGAGTCAATCATTTGCTAGAGCAGCTCCCAGAACTCAGGGCAACACTGACTCAGGTTTACTGGTTTACTAAAAGGATGTGATGGAGGATGTCCATGAGCTGCCTGATGAAGAGACAGGTACAGCAAGGCCCAGAAGGGCCCCGAGAGCAGGTTCCTCTGTCCCTGTGGACTTGGGGTGGACAGCCCCCTGGCACGTAGATGTGTTCATCAATCTGGAAGCTCTCAGAATCCAACGTCGGGGGTTTTTAGGGAGGCTTCATCATGTAGGTGTGATCGATCACAAACTCAGTCTCCAGCCTCTCTCCCCTTCCCAGTAGATGGGGAGTAGGACTGAAAATTCCAAGCTACTAATTATGTGTTGGTGGCCAGCCTGCATCCTGAAGCCAGCCAGGGACCCACCAACTCACCTCATTAGAACAAGATAATACAGGCACCCAGGAAATTCTGAGGGATTTAGCAGCTCTGTGTCAAGAGCCAAAGTCAAAGGCCAAATATTAGAATAAAAGATACTCCTACTGTTCTGATCACTTAGGAGATTTCATGGATTTTAGGAGTTTGGTGACAGGAACCCGGGATAGAGACTGATGTATATACTTTCTGTTATTTCACAAGGATGGAGAAGACATACCAGCTCTCTACATCCATGGCCATGAGGTGAAACGTGACCTTTTTGGATCTGATCATGTGAACGCAACCAACCGCACAGGGACATGTAAGGAAGCATGTTGTCCTCACTGGCTGAGCTTTCTGTCTGCCAAGGTCAGCCGCGTGGACCTGCAAAGACGGTCCCTCCGCATTGCTGAGACTGTCTGGACCTGGGGTCCTCCCTCCTGTTGTCAGTGCACTCCGGTTTGTCCTTAAACTCCATTCTGGCCTTCAGTGCCCCAGAGCCCTGCACTGCCTCTCATCTGACTCACTGTGCGCCCCCCCCCACACACACACACTGAGACACCTGTGGAGTCGCCGCTGTCTCCTCTCCCGCTGGAGCACGAGGCCTCCGAGGCAGGAGCAAGATCCCTTCGCTTGGCAGGTACAGATGGAGCCCCCCTGGTGGGTGCCTGGCGCTGGCGGAAGAACAGATCCAACATGCACGAGGCCCGCCCTCGAGGGGGGCCCAGGAACAAGCTTGTAGCAAGCAGCAGGGTCACTTCTGATATAGAAGAAAATACAAACCAAACAGAAGACTTTTTGAAAAGGGAACATTTGAGAAGAAACCAAAGCTTACTTCTCTCTCCCCAGCCTCATCTTCTCCTCCCTGGGAGGAGATAAGGGTCTTTTTCTCCACCGATCCTTAATTTTCTCAGTTTTCATACTATGCATTTCTTTGTTTCTTACAGTAAAGAACTAAAAACATGAATGTCTAAAATATTAGAAAGTTTCCTTCACTCTCCTTTGTATGACAGGCTTCCAGAGGTCTCCCTCAGTGTTCTATGTCACTGGATCCTAAAATGCAGACCCTGGGTCTGGAGGGAGATGTGGCTTAGCAGAAACTAGGTGGAAAGTGATTTTTGTGTATAATGGCCTCGACTGGACCCGGACATGGACGCTCCAGGAAGGCAGTGTGGGACTGTGTGTATTTTACAATCACTTCAAAGTGAGGTCTATTTAATTCCCCAGTTACTTTTTGCATGAATTGCCAAGATGTCTCTTCCATATTTAGCAATTCAGATTCAAACTCGGCATTCATCCTGGTTACGCTGTTGCCTAAAATGACAACGCAGAGGATGGCAAGGCAAAGGGAAGCTCTGATTTCCGGGAAAACGCGTGAGGACTTCTCTGGGGTGGAAACTAACAAAGAAAGCCAAGGGCTGGAGCCTCCTCCTGGGCACGTTGTAGGTCCAGACATTTCCACACCCACCAGCTGGGGTCCTCAGGGACTGCCGGTTCTGTGGGGCCCGGGTTCCCTCGCAGGCTCAGATGGCAGTCCCAGGGCAGCGGGCCACCTCGGATTAGAGAGGGTAAGTGATACCATGACAAGATTCAGACTGGAGTATCTGCTTCCTCCTCCCCAGACTTCAAGTTCTGATGTGGTCCACTTGCCAAGGCCAAAATCCTCATGTGCCTCATGTATAAATAGCCCCAGGCATCTCTGGAGGGGATCTCGGGGTGGAGGAGGGGGCTGGACTTGAAGGGCACCGCTGAGATGAGAAAAGGAGAATTTATAAAGTTCTTCTTCAGCGGTGGCCTTGCGTGACATGGAAGCACCAAGCCACACCCTCCACAGAACCGAGGATTTTCTGGTGAACTTCACTTTGGAGTTAAACTTGGGGTTTCACAACAACAGTGGTCAGTGTTTGAGGGTTCCCTTAGAAGTTGAGGAACTAAGCTTGGGGGAATTGAGATGCTGAAAAGAACATAAGACTTCATCCCTGAAGGGGCTGATGGCCCTATTTATTTGAGAAACTGAACCCCCTTTCTTGGTTTTCTGACTCGACGATGCATCCAGCCCAGGGCTCTGCAGGCGCCTCAAGTGTTGGGTCACGCTGAGCACATTCTGGCTATCTGGGCACAAGTCCCCTATCTGGGTTCTCCGCAGAAACAGGAGTGGATTTGAGGGGGGAATGTATTTGAAGAGGGGCCAGCAGAATTGACGTTGACTACAAAAATCCATACCCCACGACTCACAAACCCAGCATCGTGTAAATTGCCGGGGCTGTGATCTGATGTGTAAACGCACCACCCACTCCAGGAGATCCAAGGCATCAAAGCTGCCCAGCACTCTACCTGAATGGACTGTGTGCACGCCAGAGGCTACGTCAAGTTTATTTAACCCACAGAACACTGCTACCCTGATGTCCTTATCACTGACCACCGCTGGCTGCATCCCCATAGGCATGGAAGCCTGAGTTCAGGAGGTGGAGGGCGGGACCAGCCGCAAAGGGCAGCAGAGCCACGTTCTAGCCCCACCCCTTGATCCCACAAGAAGTGAGGGTGCAGGGGGACCAGGGTAATTAGGGGAAGCGGGGGACTCCGCTAGGCCACCACTGTTTGCTGTAGGCCCATGGGGAGGGCGAGGCCACCTGTGCCCTGAAGAGTGAGGCAGAAGAGGGTGGGATGAGCACAAGGCCAGGGAAGGGTCAGTGCTACATACACGGGTACAACCTGGGTTGGTGGTCTCCAAGGAACAGCACTGAACCGGTGAGAACAGCCGGGGTCCCCTCCCGCTTGGGGGTGAGTACATGTGCCCGAGGAAGTGTCCTGATTTCTAAGTGAGTCCCAAAGTCGCTTTCCTGCCTGCAGACTAGACGAGGGCTTACATCTGCTTGTGAGAGTAGATCTGTACACGACTTGTCACCCACGTTTTGCTGCTCAGGAGGTGGCAGATAACAGACGACACCAACTGCATGGATGAGAGCAAACTGCCCGGCTCCTGTCTCTCAGGCTGACCCTGAACACCAACCTCTCTGCCCCAACTGTAGTTAAAATCATGGTTAACGACCTCAGTTCCCAAATCTACCTGGGAGTACGTGAAAATGCCCAGGAACCCCGCAGAGCTCAGGTATCTGATTAATTTGCTGGAGCGGCTCACAGAACTCAGAGATTTCACTTCTAGATCACTGGTTTATTATAAAAGAATACAACAGCAACAGCCAGATGGAAGAGTTGCCCAGGGCGAGTGTGAAGGAAGGGGGCAGCACTCCGTGCTCTCTTTGGGTGCACCACTCTCCCTGAATCTCCACATGTTCGCCCCACCCTGTCCTCTTTGGGTTTTCATGGAGGCTTCCTTGAATGGGCATGAGTGATTAAATCATTGTTGGTGATGGATTCCACCTCCAGCCCCGCTCCCCTCCCGGAAATCAGGAGGTGGGACTCAAAGTTCCGATCTCTATCCTAGGTTGGTTCCCCTGGCAACCAGCATCCCTCCTTAGGTGCTTCCAAGTGGCCTCCGCCTCCGCCTCAGGTGTATGGGTGGATGGAGCGCCTCACTGTCTTCACTGAATAGATCGATCCTGGGCATAGGCACCTCTCCTCAAATGGGGCCTGAGTGGTAGGAGAGAACTGACCCATGATGGGCACTGGAGTTTGCAAAAATCTCTCCACTAATTAAGGCACAGAACTGGCCCATCCAGGCCTTTCTTTCCAGGTGGTCAGCTGTGCGCAGCCAGCCCGACGCCTCCGTCAGAGCCTCCTCCTTACAGCTGCCTCAGGAAGTTTTCCCCTCTGCTTAAGTCCTTGCAGGGGTTCCTGCAGGGAAAGGCCTGGACCCTGAGCAGCACACAAAGCCTGCCTCAATCTGGCCCCTGCCTGCCTTTCCACCCTCCCCTCCTCCAGCCCAGGTATATCTGAAGCGCCAGCAGTACAAAGCTGCTAACTGTCCTCTGAGTAGTAGAGACCTTCTAGTCTCTGGGTATTTCCTTAGAAAGCCCTTGCTCAGCTTCCAGGGCTCAGTCTAGGCCTGGCTATATCTAGGAGTCTGCCTGCCTCCCTCCCTCTGCAGCGGGTGCCCTTCCTCACCACCCCTGCTTCACTCATCACAGTCATTCTGACCACTTGCTGTCTGTCTGTCTCTGCCAGGACCCGGTGACCTCCCTGACAGCAGGAGCTGCCTCCCTCTCTGAACTGCCCACGCCAGGCTCAGCAGGCATGCACTGCCTGCTTGTGGAGTGGCAGAAGGAAGGGGGCGGGGCTATTTCCAAGTCTCATCCACCTGGCCACGGAGCAGTGTTTGCAAATTACAAGTGGCTTAATGCAGGGAGGACATTGATGCGGTTGCTGTTGGAGGCGGTGAGAACAGTAGGGTCATTATCATCATCTGCATTAAAGTAACGGTGCAAACCAGCCTCGGTTCCCCACCGAGTAGGCAGGCATGCAGCCTTCACGGAAAATAAAATCCTTGCTTAAGGCGGATTTCTCACTTGGCAAGAGAAATGATTACATGAAGTGAATGGGTTTGTTTTCCAATGACGCTCGCCTTCTAGGGTTTTAGCAGCCTCCAGGTGCGAATGTCAAGGGGCCCACACCACCTGCTCGTGTGATTAGAGTGGCACACGACTCGTCACCTATGTTTCTCAGGCACGGAGACAGTGTGCACTCTGCTGGGGGTTAGGGCAGAGCAGCGTTGGCTGCGCTGCGCCCGTTTCTCCAAGAGCCTGGCAGGAGCCTGGAGGGAAACCAGACCCACGGCTGTGATTTTCAGTGCAGAGGTGGTTCAGGTGTGAGGCCAGGCAGCCCCATGTTTTGTTCCAAATATATGAGTGACCTACAGGTGGTTCTTGGTGATGGACACTTGGTTTGAAGGTCACCAGAGTCCCCCAGGACCCACCCTGTTTCCCTGCTCACTTGCTGTCCGAGGGTCAGACACTCCCCTAGGGAGACTGAGCTGAGCACTGTTGGTTATGAGAACACACGTGGACCAAGTGGCACAGACAGATGGAGCTCCCAAGCTTCTCATGGGGCCGTGTCTGTGTCCTGGGCCAGGCAGACAAGAGCCCCAATGCTGGTGGTCCAAGAAGGAGAACTCAGCCTCTGTCACACGTGTTGGAGCAGCCCAAGCGGACGGATGCAGGTACCAAGCCTTCATCTCCTGATACATACAGATGGCTGTCCATCCCTTAAAGACCGAGTCCAACTCGTCCTTCGCGGCAGGTGAACAGGTCTCCAGTAGTGGATGGGGCAGGAAGCAGGGAGCGAGGTAGAGGGGGAGGGAGGGAGGAAGGAAGAAAGAGTGAAAGTTTCCCTTAATGTCTTGTCCCCATGCCCACATCTCCCCCCACAGGTAGACTCTGTACAGTTCAGTGTCATCCCTTAAACATCACCCCTCACTTTTTAGATGAGGTCACCCAGGCCCAGAGAAACCCCCGTTCTTGCTGAAATCTCACTGCAAGTTAAAAGGCTCTGTCCCTCTGTCTCAGGCCTTGTCATTACTCTGTCACCAGGGCTTTGCTGCCCTCTATTTCTCCCTCCTCACCCAGGGAGCAAGGGTGTCAGAAGAGGTGTTGAAGCCCACAAAGTACTTTCAGCCCAGTTCAATGAGCGAAGCAAATTTATCATCCCCAGTGACAAGAGTCCTTCTTGCCAGTTTGATGTTCAAACTAGACTCCAGCCTGTGCACCTCGACTAGCCGATGACTCGAAAATAGTGGCAAAGCCACTCCAACTTTGTCCTTCGGAAAGACACTGCCTTCCAATGAGGAGCCAGAGAAAATGATTCTGATGTACAAACCAGCTCAGAAACGGGAATGGAGAGTTCTTACAAGCCAGGGGGAAAGCCAGATGTCTGCCCCAGCAAATGGGCACAGGCGACACGCAGGATGCTCATGAGAGAAAAGTTTGGCCGGTAAGCGTATTCCACACCCACTCTATCAAAAATAAAGTTCAGCTTCACTGGTAAACAAGGAAATACAAATAAAATCAACAATCAAGGCCTTTTTCCACCCATCGCATTTCTAAAGAAAAGGGGACCATACCCAGTGTCCGGAGGGATTCCGTTCTGTCCCTGCCCATCTCCACCCTCCCTTTCTCTTCATTTTTTTACTCTTTTCATTTATTGTTATTATTTTTTATTGATTGATTTTAGAGAGAGAGGAAAGAGGAGGGGGATATATAGAGACAGAGACATCAACTTGTTGTCCCACTAATCAATGCATGCATTGGTTGGTTTTGTATGTGCCCTGACTGGGGTTCAAACCTGCACCCTTGGCCTATTGGGATGACACTCTAACCAACTGAGCTACCCGGCCAGGGCTTTTCATCTTTTCTTCTCTTTTTCTGCAGCTAGGGGTTGGTAGCTTTCCTATCTTGAGTCCAGTCCCAGAGGTCACTTACTTGGCTCCACAGACAAATAGAACTCATCCACGTTTGGGGACATGCCAGCTGCAAGTTAGGCCACTTTGGAGAATCACATGGTTGGGGAGTTCATTCTGTAGGAATTAGCACAAGCACTGTTTTCCAGTAGAGACCTGGTCTAGAAAAAAACTCCAGCTGGAGACAACACATCTTTTTAGTAGAAATGCAACTTTCTTACTCTCTTGCTACTTTCAAAGCAAAAAAATGCCAATTTAAAAAAAGACTTGGTGAAAAAAAAGATTGAGGGCTGGGTGTGCCACCCACATCACCCCACACTTCCCCCCCCAGGCAGCACTTCGTTGCCAAGGTCATGAGTGGGAACATTTGTCAAAGCATCTGGGAAGTCTGGCAGCACCCCGGGCAGGACAGCAGGGGAAGGACACACTCCATTCTGAGACTGTCAGCAATGAGACCAGTATGTCTGATTAAAAAAAAAACAATCTTAGCCCTGGCCAGAGTAGCTCAGTGGATTGAGCGTAGGCCTGGGAACCAAAGGGTCACCAGTTCCATTCCCAGTCAGGGCACAGACCTGGGTTGCGGGCCAGGTCCCCAGTAGGGGGCACATGAGAGACAACCACACATTGATATTTCTCTCCTTCTCTTTCCTCTTCCCTTCCCCTCTCTCTAAAAATAAATAAATAAAATCTTCTAAAAAACAATTTTACACACACGTGGTAGTCACAATTAAGGTGTTAGTAGAGTAGATCTTAAAATTTCATAGCTTACCAAATCAAGCATAATTTCACTCACTTATTCGCCAACTCACTATTTACTGAGCATCTACTATGTGCTAGACAGTGACTAGGCACTAGGAATATCCTGGGTGAAGAACACAGATGTGGCCCCTTTCCCCAGGTATGCTTATTAAAAAAAAAAAAAAAAAAGGGACAGCACCAAACTTGGAATACAAAGGTTTTAATTTTGATGAAGTCTAATTTTACCAATTTCTTTTGTGCTTTTGCTATCACATCTAAGACACTCTTCCATAACCCAAGATCACAAAGATTTAAGAATTCTGTAACTTTAGCTCTTGCATGGAGATTTATGATCCATTCTGCATTAATTTTTGTGTATGGTTTAAGGTGGGGGCCAACTTCATTCTTGCGCATGTGGGTATCTGGTTTTCCCAGCACCGCTTGTTGAAAAGACGGTCCTTTCCTCCACTGGCGCATTTGTTGGAAACCGATTGAGCATCAGTCAAGGACTTCTCGTGACACAAGCTAATCCAGTTGGAGTTATAAGCCCCAGAGTAAGGCAGGCGAGACCTCTGGCCGGGGTTCGGGGCAAACACCTGCCTCCATGGGAAGCCCTGGGAGCTTCTAGTGCGCTGGGCACCATCCTAGAACCTTACCGACACCCTCTCATGTCATCTCAGGGTAAATACAGTTCTTCTCTCCCACAGAGGAGGAGACTGAGGCACAGAGAGGTTAAGCATTTCGGGCAAGGCCATTCAGCAGGAAAGAGGCAGAAGCCAGGGATCAAACTCAGGCACTTCGGCTCCTGAGTCCGAGCTCCCTGCCCCTACCCTAAGTGAGGAGCTTCACACAGTCCACGCCGTGCCTCAAGCTCTCAAAACAGCAGCTGTTATTTGTAAAATGGTTTCAGTTTTAAGATTATCTATGTCAACCCTGGCCAGGTGGCTCAGCTGGTTGGAACATCGTCCTGTACACCGAAAGGTTGTGGGTTCGATCCCTTCCCCTCTCTCTAAAATCAATAAACATATTCTCGGCTAAGGATAAGAAGAAAGATTATATGTATGCAGGGGCTGCTTTACAAACTCTGAAGTGCTATTCCCTTGTATCGCCAGAAACCCACAGGCCATATGTATGACTGGGCTCTGCTGGTTTGCTCATTGGCCACACCTGTCACGTGGCTGAGGACTTTTTAGGGTGGAGGGGGCTGCTGGCAGAGCAGTCTCATCTGAAGGGGTGTGTTGCTGGTTCGATCTCAAACCACCCGCAATGCACATAGGCTAGAGCGGGCTTGTTGTTTTCAAGGATCCCTCGATCTCACGGAAGCCTTATTTTCCCGATACCTGGCAAGGTTGAGAGCACCTGGAACCCACACCACCGCCCCCAGACCTGCACACACAGAGATGTCCCTGTCCTGCCTGTTCAGGTCTGGGAGGCTGCCTTTCCCTGGAAACACTTGGTTATTTGGAAAGAAAAAGCAATGTCTGAAAATGAATCTTGCTGCAGAGGCTCTGTGGACAGGGCGCTGGCTTATCCTGATACTCAGGAAAGAAAGATGCTCTAAATAGCAGAGACAGGTGATTGCTGCCTTCCAAAGAGAAGTCAGCAAGAACCTCAAAGGAGTGAAAGCAACTTCACTTGCTTCTGAGGACGGTTGATGTAGATAATACGTTTGCTTTCCCCATGGGAACCCGACGCAAGCGTCCCTGTTAACTACCCTGGACAGCGTGCCTGTAGTTCAGATCCCAAAGAAAACGTGCCACCGCTACGGTGTGGATTCTGTCACTTCTTTACAATGTTCAGTTCATGCCAAGAAGAGGGAAGTCAGCCCCAGAAAGGGTCATTTTCCATAAGACACCCCTCAAAAGTGTCAAGGTCACGGACAACAAGACATGACTGAGAAAACAGTCCCAGAGCAAACACTAAGAAAACATGGTGGCTGAATGTGGTGTGGCACCTTGGATGGGGTCCTGGAAGGGAAAGAGGGTGTTGATGGGAACGCAGGCCTCACCCGGACAAAAGCCTGGTGTTTGGTCACTGGTAAGGCCCCAAGGCCAGTTCCTTAGTGTGGACCACTCCGGGGTAATGTGGGCTATAGCAACGGGGCCTGGGTCGGGATGCACGGGGCTCTGTGTATTACCACTGTAAATTTTCTGCAAGTCTAATCTGATCGAGCTTTTGAATAATAAATCCTTAGTGCCTTCAACAAACACATATGTTGCACTTACCCTGTTCAAGGCACTGTTTTGTTTTGTTTTTTATCCTCACCCGAGAACATGCTTATTGAATTTCAGAGAGAGAGGAAGGGAGGGAGAGAGAGACAGAGAAACATCGATGTGAGAGAGAAATATCAACTGGCTGCCTCTCGTACTCACCCTAACCTCAACTGGGGACCAAACCCACAACCTGGGCACACGCCATGACCCGGAATCGAACCTGCAACCTTCTGGTTTACAGGACAATGTTCCAACCAACTGTCGAGAGGTGGGGGTGTGGAGCAGGCCTGCTTTCCACAGCTGGACAATAAGAGACAGGGGCCCATCTCTTCACCAGCCGCCTAAAGATGCCTGCCGGTCACTTCCCATCACCTTGGTGGCAAAGCTGCTCAGCCTCTTGCCTTCCGCCAGTCATTGCCAGGTGGTGTTGGGGCCAAGCAGAAAGAGAAGATGGCATGTGTTCTTCCCCACTGAGCTCTGCTCCGCCGCACAGAGCCCACCTGTGGCCCCAACAGGCCCGCAGGGCAGTGTGGTCCCAGATTCCAAATTAACTCTCCTTGGGGAGTTGTAGCAGTAACTGCCCCAGTAAACGAGCCCATATGTTACCCGGGAGAGAAAGCAGTCAAGCCCTTGTCAGCCACGAACTAGGCTCACTTAGAGACCAGAAATGAGCCATGGGGTGAGGGTGCAGGTGGGGGCAGCCGAGCGAGGCAGGCACATGTGTGAGCTCGGGGCAGTTGAGGGAAAGCCAGCAAAGGCACTGGAGGCCTGGAGGAGGCCGTGGGCCTGCTCTCTGACCTCGACAGAGTTCAGGTTCAGGGACAAGTTCCCCCCACAGGCTGGACCAGGCCCCACCCTCCAAGGCTCACCCATGGCTGCAGGAGTCCCCAGCACCTAATAATACACACGAATCAGGACTCGGGCTGCAGGCTCTGGCCATGCAGGGAGAAGCAGAAAGCTGATACCCGCCCAGCCTGTCCCCACCGGCCTTGCCCTAAAGCAGCAGAGCATCTGGCCCCAGAGCCGGAGGCCCCCTGCCTGGTCTGCCAGCAGCGCCCTATATCGAGAGCATGAGCGTGCAGGGGGGAATGGCAGGCATGTGGCCCAGCTGTCACAGCGAGCCTGGCCCAGCAAGGCTGCTCTGTCCTCACATCGTTCTCCTGCTCCAGGCTCCAGAGCCAGCAGCAGGACGCTGGCTCTGTCCACCGCCCTGCCCCCCCCCCCCCCCCCCCCCCCCCCCCCCCCCCCCCCCCCCCCCCCCCCGCCAACCTTCAGTGCTCTCAGTTTCCAGGTGGTAACAGACTCATGAAATGGACAACAAGGAGCAAAGGATACATGGAGGCCACTGGAAGACAAAAAAGGTGGAAACCCACTGAAGGAAGGTGGCCAGCTCTGTCTTCAATGCTGACCCTGACTGAGGGGATCTAGGAGGAAAATGCCCCCTTTTCCTCTTTCCTATCACCTCCTCCCCGCACCCTGAGCCTTCCATGACTCCTGAGAGAGTAATGGCCTGAGACACAGGCTTCTTGATGCAACAGTAGCTTGGGATTCTAAGGTCAACTCCCAGCCTTGTTTTCCAAGCCTGTAAAATGGGAATATTCTAGCTTTTTTCTTGTGCCAACTGCTCCTTGACCACGGAAGGACAATCCCTTTAGCCAGTCACTGAGCCAGCCCCATGGAAGAAATCAGGTGGCCCTCAGAGACACATGGTCGGAAGGGACTTGGCCATTGCTCTCAGGGAGCACCTGAGATTGGCGAGACCCAAATCAGGCATTTGAGGCCTGGGGGAAAGTGTCCCAGCAGTTCAAGGCCAGGCTGCCCTTGCCCTTGGGACCAGCACACTGCCATCTTCCTGGGGTCAATGACAGGCCCGGACAGGTTCTGCTCAGGGAAGGCAAACAGTTCAGGACAGGAAGAGGCAAACAGTGAAGGGTGAGCTCCCTGGCATGTTGGAGCCAGGCGACCGAGGCGCTGCGAAGCAGTGTCTAAGAGCACAGGGCCTGGAGCTCCTGTCCCTGCACTCAGAGAGGTGGGAGAGGGAAGGGCGGGCTGGCGTGTGCATTGAGTCTGGCTGGCCCCTTCTTCTTCCCCGGCAGGCTCTGGCTGCTCTTGTCTGTCCCCCAGGCCCCCTGCCCCCAGAGTCACTCTTGGCTTTAAAGTTTGAGTTTAAAGCCAAACTTACTTGTCCAAGCAGAAAGGGAAAAAAAAATCAGGCCACTTGTCAGTATCCCTCTGCTTCCTTCTAGGGTCAGGCAGACCGTGTGAAGGAGAGGACAGCTGCCTGCCCTGGGAGTCCCCGGAAAGGGAAGCCTGTGCCAGTGGCCAGGTGCCTGCTCCTGTAAGTGTGGCCCTTGGGGCACTCGGAGCTGTACCCCTCTGGCCCTCAGCCTCGGTGCACAGGAAGCCCGCTGCACCCTCAGCCGCTACCCCCGCGCAGGGGTCCTGGGTCACCAGGATCTTGCTCTGAACGCTGGGATTCTGCAGGAAAGACCAGAGCTGTTTGAAACTCTTCTCCAGCAGGCCCAGGAGCTGGGAGAGAACGGCAGAGCAGGCATCCTCCTAAGGGCACAGGGACACACTAGCTCTAGCTGCCCACCCCTCACAAAGCACACCCAGTCCCCCTCGAGGGTGAGTGCTAATTCTACCCACCCCCCACCCCCAGCTCCTCTAAGGCACTGGGATCCACATCATCAGCATTCACCCTCTGATTCAATGCTCAGGGGCCAGGACCCCAAGAGCAGCCTCCCCTTTCGGAGGCACCGAAAAGCCAAGTGGCTGAGTCCACAGGACCTTGGAGGACCATCATCACCTTGGACATTATCCAAGATGTCTGCTTTTTCCAAGTGCAGTGCTGAGCCCCAGGAGGGCTCAAAGGCACTTGGCAGAACTTGACCCCTACCGGTGACTAACTTGCTAAGAAGAGGGGTG